>BHDV01063537.1:0-14041 GCA_005406045.1 Adoxophyes honmai
GTGGCAAGTGGCTCAACAATCCCGGTTCGTGACTGTACGTACAATTGATTGCCTTCTGTACTTTATCTATTTTGTGGTCATTGTGCTATAATAACACCATAGTGCCCAGGTAATAAGAGCGTGGTTTTTCACAGTTTGACCGTATCGGTCCTTGTTATATAGACTACGCTTTCCCACCAGTGACCCAACTGTAGACCGGCCATTGTGGGGCACCGGTGACCCATGACGTTCGACCAGTGCCCCACTAGTGACGTAACCGACTAGTAGACTACCAAGCTGGTTGAACCTTAAACCGCGAATATGCGTTCAAATCTGCGAATCGTTGATAGCAGCGTACCTTTATGCGTTACATACGTACCATATCGCGAACCGGGATTGTTGAGCCACTTACCTATATTTGTAACTTGGTCGTGTAATACTAATCCGCGTGGTGCCGGGATAGAATAGCACCTCCCCCTTTCTTCCCGTGGGTGTCGTAAGAGTCGACTCTGGGAAAGGGTTAGTGTATTGTGGGCGATGGGCTAGCAACCTGTCACTGTAATATCACGTTTAAACATCTGGTTACCCTGAACTTGCTAAACGTGGCACTGGATTTTTGAATTCATGTGCTCTGCCTACCCCTCTTGGGAATACAGGCGTGAGAATATGTATGTATGTATGTATGTATGAGCACTTTGGCATGTCATTTTCGAGTCTATTAGCGATTCGGGAAAACCGTTTAAACTTGGCAGAGTTCAAGTTATGGAGGCATGACATTGAAATAAAAGCAATTTCAGGGTAATCAGATGGTTAATCGTGATATTACAGTGACAGGTTGCTTGCCCATCGCCCACAATACACTAACCCTTTCCCAGAGTCGACTTTTACGACACCCACGGGAAGGAAAGGGGAGGTGCTTCTAACCCGGCACCACACGGGTGCCAAAGTGCTCTTAGAAGCTTATTTGCATATTATGATTTCGTTTTATTTAACCACTAGCTTTCCGCCCGCGGCTTCGCCCGCGTGGAACTCGGTTATATTGCGGTATAAAGCACAACTATAAGAAAACTTCTCGTTTCAAACGACACACAGCGCCATCGATCTATCATCTATCGATCTAACATCTATCGATCGAAATCGATCTATCATCGATTTATATCGATCTATCAAGCAAACTATATTTTTGTTTTCCCTTGGGAATATATTTTTTTTCCGGGATAAAAAGTACCCTATTATTTAATCTGGACTTCTATCTTTATGTCTGCAAAATTTCAAAGCAATCGGTTCAGTAGTTACGGCGTGAAAGCGGAACAAACAAACAAACTCACTTTCTGACTTATAATATTAGTAAGGATTTCAATTTATCTGGAGCAGTATTCTTCACAACTCCCTCTTCAACTTGCATCTAGCGTAACTCTTCTCCTTAAACTTCATCTCCAGTCTTCTAGTCTTCTCTACGCTCTTATTCCTCCTGATCCGTATCTCCCTCTTCAAATTCATCGCCCATAGCGTATGGAGTTTCATTATGCGTGTGTAGATAGTAATCTCCAAAGCTTTCGTCGCTCGCTGGATCACCCATAAGACTAGTGTTGCTCCTGCAACTGCCCTCTTCGAACTCCTTGTAACTCTCGCATCGGTAGGAGGTGAAAGGTATTGAACCCTGAATGGACTCTAAGAAGAATTCGTAGGACCGGCCGTGGCTGCAGGAACCTGGAAAGATATTGACATCTGGGTGCCGAAGAACTGTGATATTAAAAAAGCCAAGTGCGAGTCGGACTCGCGCACGAAGGGTTCCGTACCAAAACCAGCAAAAACACGTTAATTATTATTAGTATTTTGATTTTAGTGTATGGTGTTATATCAGCAACAGAAAGATTGGAATGGGAAGGACGAACGGTGAAAACAACTCTCTAGCTGTCACGGTTCGTGAGATACAGCCTGGTGACAGACGGACAGACAGGCAGACAGTAGACAGACAGACAGATAGACAGACAATAAGTAATAGGGTCCCGTTTTTATCCTTTGGGTACGAAACCCTAAAAACAGCGTAAATAAGTCCCACAGCTGGGCACAGGTCTCCTCTTAGTATGAGAGGGGTTGATCCCACGCGGGCTCAGTGGGGATTGGGATTGGAATTCACGCACGCAACATTAAATTACTTCGTCGCTATGTATTTTTTCGCGATATTTTTCTTCAAAGCAAAGCTCGCGGTAATATCCCATTTGCGAAAACAGGCGTGATTATATGTATGTAATTATTAATTGCTAAAAGTGGCACGAAAATGTAAAACATGGAAGTTATCTTAAGGACTTTGGGCTACACTCCAACTCCTTTGTAAGGCCCTGCGCAGACGACAAACTCGGACAGACTATAAATACGCGAATACGAGACGGACTTTTTATTTTTAGTCTGTGAAAATAGAACCTATGGAATCATTATATGCAGTACTACACGACGCGCAAAAAGTCCGGTGCACATTGCATAGAGACTTTTTAGAACGAAAAAAGTGTGCCGTCTAATAATGTTGCAACATTCTAATCTATATATACAGGGTGGCCCATTTTAGGTACAGGGACGTTCTCACGTTGTAATGCCTGAAATGATGATGACAACGAGTCTCGCTAAAACTCGAGTACGGCTGGAACGGCCGAACGGCTGGTGGTTTTGGCTGATTTTGGTTTGGAAATGTTTATCGTAGTTCAGGGAAGGTTTACCTAAAGGTGAGAAAATTTGGGAATCGTGTGAAATGAAAAAACTTTCAAAGGCGGGACGAAGTTCGTCGGGCCAGCTAGTATTGAATGAATACCCATAGCTACAGCTCCCTCGAGATCGTCGCATCCTGGCTCCGGAGGCTTCCCTCCGTTGGGATAGTAGTCGGCCCGACCATGGCTGTGGAGGTATCCGTACACTCCGCCGCAGGTGTGGATAATGTCCACAAAGTCAGCGTCGTCGCTCGACAGCCGGCATTCGTCCATCATGGGCGGCAGCTCGAACAACGGACGAGCGGGATCTAAGCCTGGAAATACTTGACTTTTAACACGTCCACAGGGAAATCTCGATTTTTTTGTGATACTGTACAGAAATTCCCCATACAAAATTGAATGACGTCTGGGGACGGAATGTCCTATTGCTCAGATTTGCTCAGCTCCTGTGGCACACGGCGACTGAACGGCGGAATATGTATGCGAATCGTCCGTCCACAGACGTAGTGTCACAACACGAGGTCTGTCAAGTTGTGCCTGAGAGAGGTAACTTGTATGCACCAGTTTGAGTGCTTGCGTGGCACTGGCGGGTTTTTGTTACAGCCAAAAACGGCACAGAGTCCTAAACTCCCTATAAATACTATGTCAAATATTCGGCTGTGGACGTATCGCCACTTTTAATGAAAATTAAATTCCCGTCTATAGACGTAATGCCATATCACGAGGGTTTTAGTTTACGTCTCTCGACGTACTGTCCGTGAACATGTTAACTTCGCAGTTGACAGTCCAAGGATAGACAGGTCAACCTGTGTGGAACCCTAATGGATGCATCATGTCTGTTTATCCGTGCATACAGGCACTTTAATTTTCACACAAAAATAGAAGAAAAATACTTAAAACTGAAACTCAAAAATGTTTTTTAACCATTGTGACGGATATAGATAGTTCGGATTATAAGATAACTCTTCGAAAATTATATTGAGATTGGTATTGTTTTCTAAAGATTGCGCGAGACACATTTCCAAAGTGGTAAAATGTGTCTTCCCACTACACTACCCCACCCATTAACTTAGCTTACCTTACCCCCATTACCGTACTTGCATAGAAAATTGGATTGAATGAAATCTAGTTTTTTTTAAACGTCATAAATCATAAACGGTAAATTGCCGTTTACGATTTCGTCCAATCTACTAAAATAAAATAACATACACAAAAAAAAAAATAGTTCGAATTGAGAACCTCCTCCTTTTTTGAAGTCGGTTAAAAACATTGTGTTACTTGCTGCGAGTCCGACTCGCACTTGGCTTTTTTTCTTGTATTTTAGAAGGTAAAGCCTAATCACTTCGAGGTGGACCATGTGGAACTTTGTATCAACTAATTTCTTGCACGGGGAACACTGTTATGGAAAACCTTCGTTTTGTTGATGAATATAAAATTACAATTTGTTTTTTGCCGAACCCTGCAAAATCTAAGCATTGAGCGGAACAAATAAAACGCATACCGAATATTGCGTGTGAAGAAACGTGCCTAATGTAAAAATATTTCGCATCATGATTTATGTTGACTGACTTATAGTAGAGGATCCCGCCATACAACGACCTTCACCGAGCTGGTTAATGGATCAAACACATTTTTTATGTAATTTAATATATCAAAGAATATGTTGCAAATGGGTTGCCTAGCAAATTTTACTCCAGGATTAAAAAAAAATCTATATTTCACCAGTTTGGTTAATGGATAAATTTTATATCAATCGAAAGTATGCAGCCCGTAGTATGTTTATGCAAAAGTTAGGTTGCCTATTTTTTCCTGTAGCTGTAGCAGATCGGTGCAAATTATTAGTATCGATTCACCTGTTCATACCTGGCAACCCAAGGGTTGTGACTGGAAAAAATAGGCAACGTCACTTTTTCATATACTATGGGCTATGAAATATAGAATTTTTTTTTTTTATCCTGGACTGAAATTTGCTAGGCAACCCATATGCAATATATTCTTTGATATATTAAATTACATAAAAAATCTGTTTGATCCATTAACCAGTTCGGTTAATGTCGTTGTATGGCGGGATCTTAGGCTATTACTATCGATTAACGAAACGAGAATAAATTTAAGCCTCGGTACAAGTCACTCACCCAGTTTATTGTAAAATGATTTACAATGCATCCTTAACAAACCTCACATAACATTGGTGAAAAAAATCGCATCAATATCCATTCTAAGGATATACAGAGACAGACAGCGGTAAGCTACTTTGTTGTATACTATGCAGCTATGTTCTGAAAAGTTTTCATTTTCTGGCTAGTCTGTAGCCTACAGATGTTGTCTTTAGAAGGTGTTGCCTCTCAACACAAACAAAACCATATAAATAGAATGATAATAGATCGTCATATTGACCAAAAATTTCTTAGTTTCACGCAAGGCTTCGCCACCAATCACCGAATTAAAAAAAAACAGACTTAAAAAAAATCGTGTATTGGAAACATGTCTTCAGGTCTTACCAGTGATCCTTTTAACGGTGCCATTGAAAAACATCCCCGCAAACCCCATGACTTGTGCTCCTAAGCTGTGCCCAATGAGGTGCATGTCTTCACCTTGCAAGTCAAAAGACTTGACGATGGACTCTAGAAGTTTCGAGACCTGTTTCCCAACATAACGGGTCGCGGCTGCCGACCAAGGGTACACCAGATTATCCGCCAACAGACTCCAGTCTACGGCTATTATATTTGCATCGGACTTTTGCAAGTAAGAGTCTTTCATGTCTAATATCCAGGAGGTGTTGCCGCTCGACATCCACCCGTGGGTGATGGCTTTAAGGTCGTGAGTCGCGTTGAAGAAGTTGCTCTCGAGTCTGCTGTCGTTCTTTGGGATTTCAAGTGGCTCCGGGTCGAAGACGTTGCTCCTGTTGAAGGTTAACAAATGTTTTAGAGCAGGGATGACGGACCTTTACTGATATAAGTACGTGTAATTTTTTTATGAGACATATTTATATTTATGACCAGGTATGGTTCGACCATCCCTGCCTTTTGGGTAACATTAAATAACGACCTTTTTTCTTAATATTCTTTTTTTTCAACAACATAAAGCTGCGATTTTGGTGTTTAAGAAGCGCTATACTTTTTTAATTCCAGTGAATGCTCGCTTTTTGCACTTTCTTCGTGGAGTTTGACAGGGATTTATTACAAAAATTACATTGTTGCCGCAACAAAAACTACTAATGTGGATTGCCAGAAAAGTAACGCCATATCTCCCACTAGATTTTGCCCGCGGCTTCGCACGCGTTAAATTCGGGCTAACACAGAAGAGATTCTTTATAAATTGTAGCCTATGTGCTATTCTGATCTATAAGCGACATTACTGTACAGGTTCATTAAAATACATTTAGTAGTTGTTGCGTTAAAGAGTAACAAACATCCAAACATCCAAACATACTCATAAACTATCACATTTAAAATATTATTAGGATAGTAGGAAGCGCCCGCCAGAATAGCCAGCAGATAGTAGATTTTTTCCTACTTTCTCGACACTTATCGTCACATTTTGGAAATTTAAAACAAAATCTTTATAAATTGTAGCCTATGTGCTTTTCTGATGTATAAGCTACATTACTGTAAAGTTTCATTAAAATCCATTCATCTCCCATTATTGATTTAGGTAAAAAAGGTAGCCATTTAATAAATAAAAGCAGTCTTTCAACAGGAAAAATTGCACGGTACCTCGTGTACAAGTAGAAATGTACAGCCCCGGTTTGCCAGCTGTCATCCATTGACGGCAGTGTGGAGAAGTTCATTTCCCGAGTCACCCCGGTCTCGTCCAAAAACCGCAGGTACCCAGTGTCGTTGCCATCACTTGCCGCCACGGGAATTACAACTGCTTTAATAACAATTACTTAATTAATTAATTCGTGAATGTCAAAATTAACAGTTTTACACGTATTCGCGAACGCGAAGGTTCAGGATGCAAATGTTTGAAAAAAAGATTAATAGGTACCTAAGATGAACAGTATTTCAATGAAAAAAAAATGAAATGAAAACAAAAAGTGATTTTAACGAAATTTACATACATACTTACATACATAAATACAATCACGCCTGTGCTCCCAGACGGGGTAGGCAGAGCACACGAAACGTGACATAGACACCAACCATGACATATCACGCTTCGCAGCCACTTCTAGCATAGATTTAGGTTCGCAAAGATGAAAGAGGTACAGTAGTAACAGGTTGCTAGTCTGTCGCCTAAAACATAGGTACCTAAACCTATTTCCTTAGTCGCCTCTTACGACATCCACGGAAGAAATGGAGAGGTGTTATTCTATCCCGACACCGCACCGCTACAAAACGAAATTTAACATAAAAAAAATTGTTACAAAATCAAAAATATCAACTCCGAGCTATCGAGACAAGACGCGACCTAAGCGTCTAGTGTATTGAAAACAATGATGAATTCGATATCGATTTCGTTTACGAATTAGCGCGGAACTGTATGGAGGCGTGTAAACCGCGGCAGTGGTGTAAACGTTCCGCTGGCGGCGCTGTCTCAGTTTCCATACTATTTTGCGATAACTCGCAAAAGAAATCGCTATAGATTGCATGATCGTTTTGAACACACAAGAAGTACATACACACATCCGTATTCGCGAAACATTCGTATCATTTGATGTGAATATATATGTCCATGTGAATGTTAGAAATTAAGCGAATACGAATGAGAATATTCGTGACATCCTTTATCTAACAATAATATTTTAGTAAGGAGTGCGTGGTAGCTTAAGGATTTGTTCTACTATTTCGATTAAAGTATTTTTGGCGACTGGCTAGCAACCCTTCTCTTTTTTATTTACCTGCCAAATTAAAACCTAAAAAAACATCCTAGAATTGGGCGTGAAGCATGGAATGGTCATAGTTTTGTTTATAATGCCTACTTAGCGATTTTTGCGCTCTGCGAAATGGGAATATAGGTGAGATGTATAACCTATTTCTTCAGTCGTCTCTAACAACATCCACGGAAGAAATGGAGAGATGATATCCGAAACCACACACAAAACGACATAACACAAGCTTTTATTTAACTTCACTTTTGTTTGTATCTTTTTATATTTACAAATCTTGCAAGGAATATTTAAACCACTTCCAAATAGACCGATTGAGCTGAAACTTGTACGTAACTTGGATGACAATACAATATTCCGGTAGTAGACTTCTGATGGCCCAGCCGGGACTGTTTCCGATGGAGAGAACTCTTCAACGGTTGGTCAGATTGACTTGAAATCTGGTGCACATAATCTAGGGTGGATGACAAAAAAGTACAGTCGGCAAAAAGTACAGTCGCAAAAAAAAGCTTTTATGAAAAATGAATTTTTTGTTGTTAAGCTTATTTTTATTTATTTAACACTAAATAAGGTTGAGGTCTGTTAGCTCTACTTAAAATAACTCATTAAATTCTTACCTAATAACACGCGAGTGACAGCGAATACTTTTGCCAATACCGCAAGCATTATAGAAGTGTTCTTGCCAAACGTTTAAAGAGTAATGAGGTACCCGCGAAGAGTAACGACTCTTAACGCAAGAAATTATGGAAATGTGCTGATTATTCATAGGCGCAAAAATTATCAGTAACATTTTCATGTCTACAAAGCATTTTAAGACCGGAAAGATACTATTTCATCACACTTGCTCGTCAATGGTGTTATTACAAGAGCGTATCCTTTAGTACAAAGGCCTAAATTGTAACCGCGGGAGTTATCATTACATCCTATGGGAGGTAAAGTTTAGTTTTAAAAATTGCAAAAGTTAGTATAGGTACGTTAGTTCAGACTAAGGAGGTTACAAATGTAAAAATAAAAATTCTGCTATTAAAACTTAAGGGCCAGTTTTTAAATGCAAAATTAATGTATGCATTATGAAACTGTATTAATTTAATACTTTGGATGTATGTCAACGCGTTTTTTAATATGTTTTTTTCGTAAATTTGTTTGAACCTTTTTGGCAGAATCTGGCTGTTGACCATTCGCATTCTGTGCGAAACATAGTTCTTGTCTGTGGTATATGATTAAAAAAAGTGACAATAGACCTAAACGCACTGACAGCAGTGACAGCGCAAGCAGAATTAGCGCGGTGCGGTGACGTGATGTCATTTATTTTCTTTAATTTTTAGTTTTTCCTCGCAAATGTGATGAAAAACATTGTGTGTAACACGGGGAGTAAAGGACATTATGAACTCGAGTCATAAAAGCCCTCCGCCTGCGGCGTCGGGCTTCTAACAGCCTCTCGTTAATAATGTTCCATTTCCTCCCCTAGATACTCAATGTACTATTTTGACAGGTGACACGTAACTAATTTTCTATGCCGCACTAGGCTTCTTTTTACTCGTATTTGTGCAGGTTATTAATTTCAAATGACTTAACACGTTAAGTGCGGCTCTGAATTCCAAAAACTATCCAAGAATGCGGTACGTATCAAATTTGACTCAATGCTGACTTGCCACTCCTACGTTACGCATCATTTTTGATGCGTAACTAGACTTACCTTCAAAGGTCGGTAATTTCTTGAAAAACTTATATTTATAAGTAGTTTTTGCTAAAATGGAATGCTATTAAACCAATCTCCACTCCTTTATCATCTTTATTGTGCGATGGCACAGGGTTCTTAAGAGTAGTTTTTGAGTTATTAGGTATCAAAGTTATGTATCAAATTTGATTCGTATAGCATAGGAGTACTAATGATACGAGTCAAAATTGATTCGTACCGCACTTTATTAAAATTTATCGATAATTGAAAAGGGAAGTAAAATGATGCAAATATTTATCGACTGACGATGTTAATTGTTTATTGATTGAAAAATAACGATATTATTGTCGAAGTTTTTAAAAAAACACAATTGGACGATATTAGAGTGCATTATAGTGGAAATTGTTGAATTATTTTAGTAACTGGCAATCTTTATTGACCTATTTTCCAAAATTATAATTTTTAGCTTTTCGGAACTCAAATCTCCATTTCGGTTTTCTACCAAAACTCGGTCTAAAAGCCTACGCGATCGTTTCATTTTGATGGCGAAAGAAATAACACGACTTAAGTATCGCAACGGTACATCACTATTTTCCTATTTGCAAAAACAAATGGCGGTACGTATCAAAAATGATACGTATAGCACTAAAGTACAACAGTAAAAGCTGATACGTTCAGGACTAGAGTGAAATTATCACAATCTAGTGCGTTAGTATCAAAAATGATTCGTACCCTTAGAACAGTTTATTCAAGTAGTACTTGTTTGACAATTGAAGCCCAAACATATATTTGTCTCTTTTTGGTTTTGAAATTTGTAGTTGTTATGGCTCCCGCAAGCTGGGATAGTTAGCGGTCATCGCTGCCGCACCAACGCAAACTCTCCGATCGCTCATTTCTGATACGTATAGCACCGAACGTGTTAACTTATAATATTTATACTTAAACTAGTCTTTGTCAGCCGATTCGTTGATCTGTGGGTATCTCTAGAGAGTTAATATCGATATTGCAATTTTTTTTAAGTTTTTGCGTATTTTTTTGTAAGTAGATTTACTTATAGAGAAATGAAGTATAAAGTATGTAGACGCTTCATAGTTTTTAGGGAACAAAAGGAGATACATAGTTAAGTACTAAGATTTGCAGTCCCGTTGTACTTAAAAAATCGAACCTCTTAATCTACATAACGCAATTGGGTAATTACTTAAATAAAAATAAAATAAATCCGTCTGATATACCAAAAAATATTGTAGTCGATTTTTTTCTTTTATTTGACAATATATCTTTTATTTCACTGCAATATCACGTTTAACCATCTGGATACCCTGAAATTGCTAGACGTGGCACTGAATTTATGAATTCATGTGCTCTGCCTACCCCTCTTGGGAATACAGGCGTGAGAATATGTATGTATGTATATCTTTTATTTTTAAATGACGAGGATGCAGACTATACAGAGCTCTCAAGTTTTGAGGGTGGCCTCTGTGGTACAATTTTTAATGCGGCATGGCGTCACAAGCCCCCACTCCGGGAGCTTGATCCTCTACACCTTTGTCGATAGAGTTTTTTTCCAAGTAGTTCCATTAAATAATGATGCAGGTTTAACTCATTCTTGTATTTATTAATATAACAAACATAATATACATACACGCCTGTATTCCCAATTGGGTAGACCGACACCTCTAGCATATTTTTATGTTAAAGTATACCTAAACCTATGTATCCCTAGTCAGCTCTTACGACGTTCAACGAAAAAATGGACGATCTGAGTGCTCTAACGAGAACAGGCGTGAAGTTCGTGCATTCCAAGATGCACCAAAATGAAGAAACGTGACTGCAAAATGGCGTCGGTTGGCACAATAGCAATTGTTGCCGTTCACACAGGAAGGCTCCTGCCATTGTCTGCCAGCCTGGTAACGAAACCATGAACGCGGATGGTAACACGGAAAAATATTGTTACCAAAGTACATTATAAATAGTATGTAGTATTACCAAACAAAGATTGCTCCACGATATACCTGCGTAGTAAATCAGTTTTGTGGAGCGGGAAACTTCGATCTACCAATGATAAAAGACAATATTTCGCGCGCTGAACACTTGCGTTGTGATTGGTTATTGATTGAAGTCTCAGACAGATGACTCATGAGTCATGACAGATATCTAGCACCCCAGCGCCAATTGCGTCGAGTAGCCGACAAAGTTTGTGTGCATAGCAAGCAAAATTGTGCCCAGAGTGTTTGTAAATAAAGTTCAATATAAATAAATTACTCGTTCGGCTATTCTCGGAAATCGTTCTGCGCTTCTCGGCGCAGACGGTAACAGCCGATACGACTTATTTTCTTGGGAATACTGTAGCTAGGCGTACTAAATACATACATACAATCACGCCTGTATTCCCAAATGGGGTAGACAGGGCACACGAAACGTGACATAGACAAAACCATTATGATGATTATATCGCGCTTCGCAGCTACTTCTAGCTTAGTTTTAGGACTTTTAGGTTTGCTAAAACGGAAGAGGTGAGGTAGTGACAGGTTGCTAGCCTGTCGCCTAAAGGATACCTAAACTTATTTCTTTAGTCGCCTCTTACGACATCCACGGAAGAAATAGAGAGGCATTGTACTAAATACTGATCTTTCCTCCTAAAATAATTGGCTATTAAGCAACTTTTCTCATGTATTTTTGTAAAGACATGAACTTAGGTATATTTGTTATCCCACTCACACAGGGTCAGCGAAATATAAATTGTACTAGGAATTAGAAACATTGTGTTTCATTAACTCGAGAACCGTGTCTCCACACGTTGGCTGACGTCACATCATCTAGGTACTCCTCTCAAATTACATAATCTACCTATCCCTACTGGTAAACGTACAACGCACTTCTATAGGTATGACATATTATTATGTTAAGAGGATAGGAGTCGCCCCGCTTCAAACCGCTTCTCCATACAAACGTAGTCCCCTGTTTTCTTCGTGAATAATGACATTAGAGCAAAAATTTTTTTACGTTATATTTGTATCTGTTTTGGCTATGCCCCTATGTTTTGCTTTTATCGTTTTTTTTTTATTTTTATTTTTTAATTTTTTAGAATATCGATAAAAGCAAAACATAGGGGCATAGCCAAAACAGATACAAATATAACGTAAAAAATGTTTTGCTCTAATGTCATTATTCACGGAGAAAACAGGGGACTACGTTTGTATGGAGAAGGTGGTTTGAAGCGGGTCGACTCCTATCCTCTTAACTCCTGTGGGCTTCTGCAGACGCATCATTATTAGATTATTTCACTAGTTTTCCCTGAGTTGTCGGGGCTATAATATTCAGTAATAACTATACTTATCGAATTCTTCCGTGAGGGGGCGTTCAAGTATTACGTAAAGCAATTTGGGAGAGGGGGGTCTCGTGAAACGTTACGATGCGTTACTATGGCGGGAGGGGGGTCCAAACAACGCGTTACGTAACATTGTTTTTCAGTAAAAAAATAGAGAATAAAATTTTCCCAGGCAACCTTTTTATATTTTAGACTTTACGGGGAACCCCTCAACTCTCAACTGTGTACGTTACTTTTATTTGTTTTTCAAAGATGGCAACAGCTTTCGTTTATGTTTTACGGGGAATTCCCCGACAGTGTTGTACCCATGCCATTATTATTTTGTTTTCGTTGTCATGATTTAGTTCTGTGATTTTTAGGTAAAATGTTGCGCAAAGTAACAAACAGCAATTTGAAAACATTAGGGATTATCACAAAATAGGTTCATACTGTCAATTGTTTAAATACTTAAATAGACCCGAATTGGAACTTAGTACTAAGTACTTTGTTATCTGGTACGAAATCGAGCTTAACATGGAAAGGGACCCGGAAACCGTGGTTGCACCCATATAGACTTTTGTTCAGGGCACTGAAATCTATAACATATCAAAATTTCAGATTTTTTTACTGAAACCACATTTTCCATACTTTAGGTACGGGGTCCTTTCAAATTTACTTACACGAAGGCATGTTACCGCGACGCTTGAGGTGTAGATCGCTTTCCTATTTGAAACCGATGTAGATTTTTAGTGATAGACAATAGCCCTGCGGAACTGCAGTGATCTAAATAAAAGTACTTTTTGATTAGATTAGCGAAGTATGTGGCATGTGTCATGTATGTGCGCGCGCAGTTAAGGCGTGACGACATCCTTTTATCATATTTGGAGAGAATCATGGAAAAGTGAAATTCCGTTTGTATAGTAAGGCTCAATTCACACCAGAAGAGCGGCGAAAGGGGGCGACGCGCAGCGACCCGCTCCGTGGAGAATGCGCGAGGATTCCTGCGACTGCTCGAGAAGCCGCTGGAATGCGTAAGGAAGTCGCTGGAATTTACATACTGACATATTGACTACTCGAGCATCCTCGGGCATCCCCGCGACAGCTCGCGCAGTCGCACGGCTTTGTTTATGAAATGCGCTGGAATTCCCGCGGATCCGCGGGCATCCACGCGCATCTTTAGAGTTTCTCAAGCGATAATAAGTCTTATTGTAATGAAAATAAATTTGAAATTCTCATGACACTGAAACTGCGCTCCGCTACGCCGCCCTTCGCCGCTCTTCTGGTGTGAATTGAGCCTAATGCTATCTGAGGTGAGGTAGGTGTGCTTTCATAAACGTGATCTTTCACTATTTCAACGACAAAACAAAGTAAAGCCTGACGACTTACTATTTGGCCCTCGCTATGTTGCATAAAAATAATATAAAAATAGATTATAAAAATATTACAAAGCTCTAATTCTCTGTAATAGCCTAATAAAGTAAGGTTAATTAAGGTAAGAACCTCGGAATTTCGAGATACCCAGCTGGAAGTTTTGTAAATATTTG
>BHDV01063537.1:15226-87078 GCA_005406045.1 Adoxophyes honmai
CCTCAATATGCAAATATTTACAAAACTTCCAGCTGGGTATCTCGAATTCCGAGGTGATTTCCTAACCTTATTAGACTATAAACAATGTTTTGGTATTATTCAGATATCAACACAAACCCAAATACACACCATGCTGACTATAGATGACGCATGCAATAGAATCAGAGCTTTGTAATATAAAATACGCAACATGGCGAGGGCCAAATAGTAAGTTGTCAGGCTTTGGGGCAGCGCAGACGACAGACTTTTGTGCGATCGAGTCTGCGGAGCAATAAAAACTCTGAATGGAAATTGTCTGCGCGCCATTCAGAGATTTCATTGCTCCGCAGACTCCAATGCACAAAAGTCTGTCGTCTGCGCAGCGCCTTTAACTATCGTCCACAACTTACGACTATTGACGTACCTATTACTATTCTAATTATGTTGTATAATCTGCAGAGATAAATAGGTAGATAACAGATAAAAAAATAGTCTTCGCGTGTCTCGGGTGTTAAATAATGTAGCGGTAATAACTATCGCTACAAAGATATAATCTTTTGCATATTTTTGTGGGTTCATCACACAGACAGTAAATACGTCTGTAATTTCAAATGGGGCAGGCAGAGCGCGTGTTCTGTAGCCTGTCGGCTGTGTAGCCAAACCATGACTGTTTGTACCTTGTACCTATTCAAATTAACATTTAAATTTAAACATAGAGGAAAGAAGTAAGTACCACAGGCTGTCGCCTTAAATATGCCTTCACCTAAGCCCTTAGGCTCAATTCACACCAGAAGAGCAGCGCAGCGCGGCGTAGCGGAGCGCAGTTTCAGTGTCATGAGAATTTCAACTTTATTTTCATTACAATAAGACTTATTATCGCATGAGAAACTCTAACGATGCGCGCGGATGCCCGCGGATCCGCGGGAATTCCAGCGCATTCCATAAACAAAGCCGTGCGACTGCGCGAACTGTTGCGGGAATGCCCGAGGATGCTCGAGTAGTCGCGACGGCCGCTGTCAATATATAAGTCAATATGTCAATAATTATGTAAATTCCAGCGACTTCCTACGCATTCCAGCGGCTTTTCGAGCAGTCGCAGGAATCCTCGCGCATTCTCCACGGAGCGGGTCGCTGCGCTACGCCGCGCTGCGCTGCTCTTCTGGTGTGAATTGAGCCTTAGTCCTGTTACGACATCCACAGAAGAAAAGGAATAGAAATAACAAGTAATCCAGTAAATAATTCTACTTACGGCACAGGCCTCCTCTCAGTATGAGCTGTAGGCTTAGCACGGAACACGCTCTAGTCGCGTCGCGCGCGGGATAGTCTACCTGTCACTTTCTGACGTCTCTGGTTAGACAGTGACAGGTATTGTCTATGTCGCGCGTATCTCTACTCGCGCCCTATCGTGCTAAGGGGGCTGTTTCCCACGCGGGCCCAGTGTCGATTGGAAACTTCATCGAAGGCGATGGAAGGATGGATGGAAGATGTACAAAAGATTATTCTAAACCGGATACCGCACGGCAGAACGAAGAGGGTGTTTGTAGCCATTTTCCCCAGTAAAACAAAGAAACCCGTGTGGTGCCGGGTTAGAATGGCACCTCCCCCTTTCTTCCCGTGGGTGTCGTAAGAGTCGACTCTGGGAAAGGGTTAGTGTATTGTGGGCGATGGGCTAGCAACCTGTCACTGCAATATCACGTTTAACCATCTGGTTGCCCTGAAATTGCTAAACGTGGCACTGGATTTTTCAATTCATGTGCTCTGCCTACCCCTCTTGGGAATGGAGGCGTGAAAATATGTATGTAAACAAAGAAAATTGTTTTCCGTATTTATGCATTGTTGCCATGCACCGGTCACGCGGTGGGACACGTGCACCAAATGCAATTCAATGCATCACAAAGTCAAATAACACCGACGCATTGTCGAATGCAGGAAGGCGCCTATAATACCGCTCAGTTACCACGTGTTGACACTAGAGGCTAAAACTTTACAGTGACGACAATCGCTAGCGATAGATCGACAAATGAGACAGGTTCGGAGCGTCTAATGCGTTAAAAACAACCAAGCAGTCGTTAACGAATTCGTTTGCGAGTTATCGCAAAATTAAATTGTATGAAAACTGACATAGCGCCGCCAGCGGACAGTTTGCACAACTGCCGCGATCGACACGTCTGTAATCCATCATCGTTTTGAATACACTAGACGCTCTGGTTACGGACACGTTATCTCGGAACAGAACGTCCAGTATATTCAAAATAGTCATGAATTCGATAACGATATCGTTTGCGAATTAACTTGGAATTGTATGGAGACTGGCGCTGTATCAGTTTCCATACAATATTGCTATTGTATAATTAACTTTTAGTGGCTCTATGGCTTAGTATGGATAATTTACTTCCTCAAACGACCACTGGCGGCGCTGTTAAACTCCTCGAACAAATCGCTTAAACTATCGCTAGTGAGTTTAGTCAGATCAAACCCTTGGTAATGGTGGTTTTGTAATGGTGATACGTGGATTTATTCTCGAATGTTTGCGACGCCGGCAAAAGGGACCATTGGGTTTCCTTATATCATATTTGCATGTACAGTCAAGGAAATTGATATCTGTGCCGCTTTGAACCTTTTCATAGTGAGTTTCATATTGCTTTGATTAGTAAAAAGAATAGTAAGTATGTCACAGTGACATTTCTTGTGAAAAGGTACAAAGTGGCACAGTAATCAATCTCCTTGACTGTACACACGTCTCGCCTATATTCTTAAATGGAGTAGGTAAACACGGATAAAATCATAACTTATTTGAACACGTTATTTAAGTTTTAACATTAAACTACCAGTGACACTCACTCATTCACGACCAAGCCTAAAATCAAAACATCTGCGCGGAACCGAGTAGTCCATAGCTAGTACAAAATGAACCCGGCTACCGGGTTCTCGGTATCTCGCGAATGTTTTGAAGAACCCGGGAGCCGGGTCCTTGGTTCTGAATGTGTTAAGTTATATAGAGGAACTTGTAATAGCGACAGTTTGGAAGCCTGTCGCCTAAATATTCTTTTCAAAAACCAAAAGACAAGAAACAAACATCTCAACTCGTAATCGTAGTCTATTCTAATTCATTCCTTATTACATACAGTATACAATCACGCCCGTGTTCCCAAATGGGGTAGGGATAGGGACAGCATACGAAACCATGACTATTTCACGTTTCGTGGCCACCGCTAGGACATTCTTTTTAGGTTTTGAGTTGGCAGGTATAACAGTAACAGATTGCTGGCCTGTCGCCGAAAGCGTACCTAAACCTATTTCCTTAGTCGTCTCTTACGACATCCACGGAAGAAATGTAGAGGTGTTATTCGATCCCGACATTACACGGGAAACTAAGCCTTGAAAAAACATTTGTCGATCGATTTCGATCAGCAATGTGGTCCCACCGTAACAAATAAAATATTAAAATTATACCGTGACAGTAGGGCAGGGCACACGACAGACTTTGTGCGATCGAGTCTGCGGCGCACAAAAATTTTGCGTGGATTGTATGCTTTATGCGCCGTACTTGGGCGTTACTTCATAACTCCACTAGCTTCTGCCCGCGGCTTCGCACGCGTTAAATTCGGGCTAACACAGAAGAGATTTCGGAATTATTATTAGGAAGCGCCCGCCAGAATAGCCAGCAGACATTAGATTTTTTCCTACTTTCTCGACACTTATCGTCATATTTTGGAAAATTCAAACAAAATCTTTATAAATTGTAGCCTATGTGCTATTCTGATGTATAAGCTACATTACTGTAAAGTTTCATGAAAATCCATTCAGTAGTTTTTGCGTGAAAGAGTAACAAACATCCATCCATCCATCCATACATCCATCCATCCATACTCACAAACTTTCACTTTTATAATATTAGTATTAGTAAGATAGGTTCTATTTTCACGGACTAAAAAGTCCGTCGCGGGTAGTCTGTCATCTACGCAGGGCCTAAGCCTTGAAAAAACGTTTGTCAGCAACGTGGTCCCACCGTAACAAATTATACTGTGACAGTAATACACTTTGACTTTCTAAGTCGCATATGGATCGAAGCTGTTTCTCCTGCATTATTGATGGCGATGCTCCCGCGCAGCCGTGAATACCGCTCTTCTAGCGAGGGGGGGGGGTATTGAGCTTTTTATTCACCGCGCATTTTTTTATTTAATTGAAAAGCGTTAGTTAATTATGTTTAAGGATTAATGGACTATCTGTCAAATGAGTAATATGTATACTTTGGCGGTTTATGTACTTTACTATAAAATAAAATAAATATAAATATCACTGGACAATTTTTACACCAATCATCTAGTCCCAAAGTAGGCAATTTAATGCCTGTGTTATGGGTACTAGACAACGGATAAACATACTTATATATAGATAAACATCCAAGACTCGAAAGCAAACATCCGTATTCATCATAGGTACAAACATCTGCCCCGACCGGGGATTGAACCCGGGACCTTAAGCTTCACAGTCAGATTCTCTAACCGCTGGGCTCTCCGGCCGTTACTAAAAGTAAACAAACTTTATGTCAGATTTGACAGGTTAAGAAGGTTTTTTTTACTACCCAAATTTTATCGGATGTTCAACTAGTTTAGCAAAGGAAGGACAAAAATAAAAAGTTTAGGAACACCAGAAACAATCGGAATTAGAACACTTAAGAGAATAGGAGTCGCACCACTTCTCCATACAAACGTAGTCCCCTGTTTTCTCCGTGAATAATGACATTAGAGCAAAAATTTTTTTTACATTATATTTGTATCTGTCGCGGCTATGCCCCCTATGATTTGCTTTTATCGATTTTCTAAATAAAAAAAAATAAAAATTTTAGAAAATCGATAAAAGCAAATCATAGGGGAGCCACAACAGATACAAATATAATGTAAAAAAAAATTTTGCTGTAATGTTATTATTATTCACGGAGAAAACAGGGGACTACGTTTGTATGGAGAAGCGGCGCGACTCCTATCCTCTTAACGTTCATCACATGAATAAATATTACGTAAGATTCCTTTGCTAAACTATTCAAACATCCTGCTAAATTTAGGTCGAAAAAAAAACCTCATTATCCTCTGAAATCTGGCATAAAGTTAGTTTACTTTTAAAAGTACTTACCAAAACAGCCAGAGTATAACTTAGTATACCTTTTTGTTCCGGAAAAACATAACTACGAGTAAGGACGTTTGAAATCTGATAAAAAAAGCGTTGATAATAAATTACAGCGGTTCAAACGCCCTGTAAAACTGTGAACCAAAACTCGAACGTAAACTCCCGGTAAGATGGATTTTCTGCATTGTTCCGATAATACACATTACGTTAATCGCTAGTTATGCTCTTTCTGTAGCGAACGGAAATCTAGGAAACAATGTTGGTACCTTAGTACTTCTTGTTTATAATGCTTCAACTTCTGGCGCAAGTGAACGTGCGAAACGCAATTTTCATCCATCAATACTAGGAATGACGTTTGGGTTAAAAATATCGTGTTTTGCTCCCTTTACACGAATAGGTTTAGTTTAGATTCACTTCCAAAACCATTCAAACTTATGCCCAGTTCACATTATTCCAGTCCAGTCCAGCGGGCTAAACCAATCTAGTGCTGGACTGGAGCAAAGCGTTCAGATTATTCCAGTCTTTTAAGTGTAGCTGGATTGGTAACACATTGGTGACAATGATTTCTAAAAAGAAACTCAAAAATAAATTAAATCCAGTACTGAAATTCAACTGGAATGGGTGTTCGTACTATTCCAGTGGTGCTGGATTGGGTGAGCTGGAATGAAAAGTTGACGGTCTCTCCAGTAACTGGACTGGAATACTCACTTTCATTAATACTCGCATTCCAGTGTCGGTTCAAATTATTCCAGTAGCATTCCAGCACTGGATTGGATTGCTGGACTGGAATGCTACTGGAATAATGTGAACTGGGCTTTATTTACATTACAAACATAGCGCCTGTTTCTAAGTGGGCAGAAAGGAGTAGACGAAATGACTGGTTCACATTTAATTTCAAGGATAGGTGTTCAATAGTTGACTGTAGAGTTGGGGTTAGAATAAAACCTCTACATTTCTGCCGTGGATGTCGTAAGAGGCGACCTAAGTAAGGTTTAGACATGCTTTAGGCGATAGGCTAGCAACCTGTCACTATTCTACCTCTTCCACCTTTGCAAGCCTAAAACTATAGAAGTGGCTGCAAAGCGTGATATTAGTCATAATCATAATCATAGTTTTGTCTATGTCACGTTTCGTGTGCTCTGCCTACCCCATTTGGGAACAAAGGCATGATTGTTTGTATGTATGTCTGTATGTATACATATGTATGTGTATGTTACATACATATGTAAGTAAAGGTGTTTATTAAAGTTGACTGTAGAGTCGTGTTTAAAATAAAACCTCTACATTTCTGCCGTGGATGTCGTAAGAGGCGACTAAGGAAGTAGGTTAGGTACGCTCTAGGCGACCGACTAGCAACCTGACCATTATTATAGCTACGAACTCAAAAACTAAAAAATATACAAAAATGGCCGTTACACGTGAAATACTCATGGTTTTGTCTATGTAGCGGTTTGTGCACTCTATCTACCCTTTAAATAATATGTATGCATGTATGTGGGTATGTTAAAAAAAAACTATAGCCTCGTTCTGCCCAAGCTCATTTAACACATTCACGACCACGCCTAAAATCAAAACATCTGCGCGGAACCGAGCAGTCTATAGCTAGTACAAAATGAACCCGGCTCCCGGGTTCTCGGTATCTGAGTAATGTTTTGAAGAACCCGGGAGCCGGGTCCTTGGTTCTGAATGTGTTAAATGAACATCTGGTTTCTGCCCAATGTTCTCAATTAAGCACAATTTCATTCTGATGGGTTCTGCCCAAGACATTTTTTACTGTAAATTGTATGTTCAAGTTTCGCCATCTTTAACATGTGGCGTGACACTGATAGACGAATGCAAGCCAGTTAAACAGCCAAGATTGTTAACTGGTCAATATTTCAACCAATCAGAAACGAGCCAATCAAATCGCCAAATGTGGAACTTCTAGTCAGTAGGCGGCATGAATATGTGATTTTTTGAGAACATTGGGCAGAATCCTGAAGTATAAACAAAAAACTTCGGGCAGGAACCACTAAACATAAAGTGTTCTTTATTGAGCACATTGGGCAGAACGAGGATAGATGCAGTTTTAAAGACTCATTCTTCTAGAATATTTTATGCATGTAGAATGTTTATTAACTAGGTCGAGCCAGGGCGCTTCGCTAGTTTACACTGCATTGTGCTGTGTTTATGTGTTTCTCGCCACACTTACCGATCTTTATCAGTACTAGTTGCTTCTAACTATTACACGTACGTAATTATCGATCCGATAGCAAATGCCTTTCATTATGAAGTTCACACGGACCGGACTTTCTACTGATTAGGCCCAGCGCACACGACAGACTTTTTGTGCAGTCGAGTCTGCGCACAAAAGTCTGCGTGGATTGTATGCATTGTGCGCCGGACTTTTTGCGCGTCGTGTGCGTTACTGCATATAATTCCATAGGTTCTATTTTCACAGACTAAAAAGTCCGTCGCGGATAGTCTGTCGTCTGCGCAGAGTGAACTCTGCTCTATGAAGAGACTGCATTATACCCATTTGTGGTTGCACATCGAAGCGGCCGTCAGACAGTTAAATTAAGACATACATACATATTCTCACGCCTGTATTCCCAAGAGGGGTAGGCAGAACACATGAATTCAAAAATCCAGTGCCACGTTTAGCAATTTCAGGGTAAACAGCTGGTTAAACGTGATATTGCAGTGGCAGGTTGCTAGCCCTTAGCCCACAATACACTAACCTTTTCCCAGAGTCAACTCTTACGACACCCACGGGAAGAAAGGGGGAGGTGCTATTCTTACCTACCCGGCACCACGATTAAGACAGTTTAATTGATTATAAAAGTGACAGAACTGATTTGTAATTACAATTATGAATTAGTTAGTAGCTGTGCCTCGTGCGCTACTCAAACGCGACGAAACGAAACTCTGTTTCCTCTAAATTGGCAAAACAAACACTGAAACTCGAGTTACCAGTAGAAACTGCGTCTCTCGACCCTCTCGTGATCAGTTTATTAACTAATTGGTGACTAGTGACTTCGTATGCGAAACTAATTCCAGTTTGTATTTTTTTTAGTAGCTCTATGTGCGGCAGGCACATCTCTCTCTCTCTCTCTTTCTCTCTTTCTCTCTCTCTAAAATCGTGCCATCTAACCTGCAGGGGATTATGCCTCAACGTCCGAGAGGTCCGACTTTTGGGCTTCACAATGGCGGACAAAGTCTCTTCCGTATTGCGAAACGAAAATCGTGAACGATATTGTAGAACGCTGAATGCGACTAGGAAGTAGATAAAAATGCCAATGTTATATAAATATATCCGCAGTGATTGCTATTCGAATTAGTTAAAGTAGCTGGCTTATGCTAGATTTACACGGGCTTAGTACTTGTCATTAGTGTAGGTGGTTAGGGACTTATATGCACAGTGACAAGTGGCAAGGAACCGTCTACACAGTGGTGTTAGTGAATGGTATTAGTAACAAAACATTTCGGCAGTTTTGAGTAGGTAATCTACTAATCACTAATCAAATTGCACTTGTCGTACAATGTTTACACGACTCGACAAGTGACAAGGATTAGTAGATTTTTAGCTGTGGGGGGTTCTTGTCGCTTAGTAAATAGGAAGGGCTTCTAATTACTTGCACTTGCAATTGCACCAATACTAAGCACTTAACGACATGTTTACACACCTGTGACAAGTGTGAGTGACAAGTACTAAGCATTAGCTACTAACCCGTGTAAGCCTAGCAGAGATTGACTATATCTGTCACTATCTAATTAGAGACGTCAGAAAGTGGCGACTCGCGCGTGTTGCTGTGCCAAGCCAGCAGCAGTTTCCGTGTGGTCATCATCATCATCATCAGCCTATATACGTCCCACTGCAGGGCACAGGCCTCCTCTCAGTATGAGAGGGCTTGGGCGATAGTTCCCACGCGGGCCCAGTGCGGATTGGGAACTTCACACACAACGTTGAATTACTTCGTCGCTGTGTGTAGGTTTCCTCACGATGTTTCCCTTCACCGAATAGCTCGTGATAAATATCAAATTTGATATCGCACATAAATTCCGAAAAATTCAGAGGTGCGAGCCCGGGGTTTGAACCCACGACCCTCTGCTTGAGAGGCCACAGTTCGAACCGCTGGGCTATCACGGCTTCCGTGTGGTGTCGGGATAGTATAACGCATCTCTATCTAAGCATATCTTTCGTGGATATCCTAGGAGGCAACTGTAAAAATACTTAGGTTGAGGCTTATTTTAGGCGACATGATAGTAACCTGCCACTGTCGTACTTCTTAACTAGAAATCTAGAAATATGTTAAGAATAGAAATAGCTATGAAACGTAAAATGTTCATGGTATTGTTCATGTAACGGTTCATATGCCCTACTCACTCTATTTATGAATACAAGCGTCATGTACATACCTATGTACGAGTATGTATGTGTAAACTTATTCCCACCGTTAGATAAAAAAAATCGTGACCACCGAAAATAGTCCTTACAATTCGCGTTGCATTCCACAAAATCTGCACGCAATATGCTTACGGAATGCCACGAATGGCACGATTTACGAATCTTCTGTCCCGCTCGCGCTTATAGCGGCCTGTATGCGAGTAAGTGAAAGGTTAAATCGGTCAGAGCTTACGGTCTTCGATATTACCGATAGAATGTTTTCGTTGGCCATTTTGAATGGCGAGCGGTATTCGACTACTTTGGTTGATAAGCCGATTTTGGCGAATGTTTTATATCAACATACATACAATCACGCCTATGTTCCCAGATGGGGTAGGTAGAGTACACCAAACGTGACATAGACAAGACCATGACCATGGGTTCACGCTTCGCAGCCACTTGTAGCGTAATTTTAATTATTGAAACGGACGAAAGAGGTAAGAGAGGAAAGAGTATAATAGTGACAGGTTGCTAGCCTGTCGTATAAACCAGGGGTTCCCAACCTTTTTGTCGTCGAGCCCCCCCGATCACAAATAATATTTTCATGCCCGCCCCCCCATATTTTATTCAGTGTTTACAATAAAACTAGCGTTATTTTAACGACATTTGATTTTTGTACATTGAAATATTTTTTTTATTGAAAACACAAACGTCTCGCGCCCCCCTTGAGATTGCTCTACGCCCCCCAAGGGGGGCGTGCCCCCATGGTTGGGAACTCCTGGTCTAAAGCATACTCACCTATTTCTTCCGTGGATGTCGTAAGAGGCGACTTAGGAAATAGGTTTAGGCTCTAGGAGACCAGCAACTGCGATTCTTCCCTTTTTTTAAGACAACTGCGGAGAATATTGTACAGAATATCGAATAGGAACTTAGGAACCTATAATGGCATAAGTATGGAAGAGTCCTTATACCTATTTCAGCTATTTAAACCTAAAATAGGCGTAAATGAAATAAAAATCAAGCTATAATTACAGAAATATAGATAGCTACCTATTAAATTAATAATTGGCTATACGTTGTCGGTTTAGGTAGTTAAATCAATGTAAACAATCTTGACGTGTCTTTTTATTTAAACGTACACTTCATAAATCGAAATCTTTACATTTTACAATTTTGGTATGAAAAAATCATTTACTTTCATGATTGAATTGTATAGTGTAACGATTTTCATTTTTAGACTGTGTATTTCAATAAAAAGACATGTCAAGATTGTTTATATTGTTTTAACTACCTAAACCGACAACGTATAGATGACAAAAAAAAACTATTTAGTCCGTCAGATAGATTATAAAAAAATATTGTACACATATTTTTCTTTTATTTGACAAACGAAAAATGACGATAACACAGCGCTTAAAAGTTTCGCGTGACGTCACGACTCGGCACAATTTTTACCGAGTCGTGACGTCACAAGTCTCCATTCCGGAAGTTTGATGATCTATAACTTTGTCGATTTTTAGTCATTTGTTAAAGGTAAAAATATGTGTACCTACCTATCGTATTTTTCCATTCCATCGTGGCACTGGATTTTTGAATTCATGTGCTCTGCCTACCGCTCTGGGGAACACAGGCGTGAGAATATGTATATATGTATGTATTTTTCCATAATCTAACAAACGGACTAATTACATTTTTTTCTACCCCAGGACACAAGCCTATTATGTGGTTTCATTACGTGATTTATTGATTTACGTCGCTCTTTCAAAATTAAAGGAATTAACCTACTGCAGTTTAGCTCGAATTCTATTTTTTGTGAGTTTATTTATAGAAAGAGCTTTGGGATCAAACCACTGACGCCATGTTGTTTCCCTTTGGTCTGATTTAAGCGAACATTAAACTATTACGAGCCTCTGAAGTCTTTAAAAACTAAAAACCGACGGTCGTTGCATTATTTTCTGATTAGTAATTCTTTCATTGTAACTTTCATTCAATCATTCACTAACTCTTTTGACGTGATTTTGTGTGAATGAAAAGATATGTCAACAAAGTACCTACCTAACCGCCGCGACGTTTTCCTTTAAATTTCTACATACATACATACAATCTCGCCTGTATTCTTAATTGGGGTAGGCAGAGCATACGAAACGTGACATAGACAAAACCATAATTATGACCATTTCACGCTTCGCAGCCACTTCTAGCATAATTTTATTTTTAGGTTTGAAAACAGGTGGAAGAGGTATAATAGTGGCAGGTTGCTAGCCTGTCGCCTAAAGCGTACCTAACCTTATTTCATTAGTCGCCTCTTACGACATCCACGTAAGAAATGGAGAGGTGTTATCCCAAATTATTAGTACTGAATACCAACTTAGGTAACTTCTTACATCGTAATAACCTGAAACACCAAGATTACAAACCTTCGAACTAACATACCTTTTACCTATTAAATTAAATACTAATTACAGGTGTTTTTAACCCGTTCCCATAGGACGTGACGTAAAACGTGGTAAAACGAAACGCAACTGATATGGAAAAACAAAACGCACTCAAGATGGAACAAAGTTCGCCGCGTCATTTAGTATGAAACCCTCTCGCGGTTTTTACAAAAATAAACACTTGTAAATATACGATACGGATATACAACGTGTAGCGTCTTACGGTACTACGAAGGCCGCACTCAAAATACTCCGTTTGGTTCATATATCGGTAATACATCGTGGGTACACAATACAGACAGCTACAGAAGTTAATCGGGATGTTAACTATGGTGCATGTACCATCGCAAACAAGGATTGTTGAGCCACTTTACCTATGTTTGTAACTTGGTCGTGTAATACTAATCCAATAGCTGACATCTAGTCGGTCACATCGGTCATTGATTACACGTCTAAATTTCGAACAGTGGCAAGTGGCTCAACAATCCCGGTTCGTGATTGTACATAAAACTTGTGGTATTTGTGGTACTTAGTAGCATTTGTGTCTAGGTAGCTGTTTTGATTTATTGTAGAAAATAATAAGTAAAACATGTTAATTTAATATCATGGTTATTTAAATTACGGCATTACATTAGTATATGGTATGGAGATTGCCTTCTGTTAACTGTCTGTGTTTTGTGGCTGTCAGTACTCTTAGGGACAGTTTATCGAGTTTGCGGCGCACAAAAAGTCTCTGTGTGGATTGTATGCATTGTGCGCCGGACTTTTTGCGCGTCGTGTCGCTCCATATAACTCCATAGGTTCTATTTTCACAGACAAAAAAATCCGTCGCGGATAGTCTGTCGTCTGCGCAGGGCCTTGGGATGTGGATACACTGGGGTGCGCAGGTGTGGAGAGGGCAGGTGCGCGGGCGCAGCAGATGGCGTCAGACGCGTGAGAGCGGATACAGCGCGGCAAAATAAATACCGAATTAGACTGTCAGAAGATGGCGTTTTTTTTGTCTAGAGTGAGGCATGAAAGTGACTATGAAAAGGGAATGCGCATACATTTTAGTTTTTTTTAATAGTTTATATCGATGTACATATACAGGGTGGCCCATCTAAAACGGTCAGTATGGGGAAGTCCAAAACTATACGAGATACGAAGATCTCTTCTTAGGAACCATGACATCGATTTTAATAAAAAGAAAAACTGCATTCATACATTTAAAAAAAAAAGTGTACTCAGTCCGGGAATCGAACCTGGTTGTTTTGAAAAAAAAAAAAAAATTCTATTTCTATTTAGATTTCGATTGTGTAGGTCTTAAGCAGTAAATATGTGCAAGAAACATGATTTCTAAAATGAATAAAATGCATTGTTTTTAAGTGCTTTAATTTATTTTAGTAGGTGTTCATAGTGATCACAGTTACAAACGTAGTAGGTATTGAGAAAGGCGGTGGTCACTTCGAACACCTACTAAAATAAATCAAATCATGTAAAAACAATGCATTTTATTAATTTTAGAAATCATGTTATACACACATATTTACTGCTTAAGACCCACGCAATCGATATCTAAATAGAAATACTTAGTTTTTTTTTTTCAAAACAACCGGGTTCGATTCCCGGACTGAGTACACATTTTTTTTTAAATGTATGAATGCAGTTTTTCTTTTTATTAAAATCGATGTCATGGTTCCTAAGAAGAGATCTTCGTATCTCGTATAGTTTCGGACTTCCCCATACTGACCGTTTTAGATGGGCCACCCTTTATAATGTTCGTTAAAAATGCAACGTCCATAGTGAACTAAAATGCTTCATTTTTTTTTAAGTTATAACCCAACAAGACCCTGAAATATTACAAGATGCTGTTTTATTTAAGAAAACGTTAAACAAATTAATTCGTTCATTTCTTTATTTTTATTCACGCCACTCATAAAGAAACGATTGTGAATTATGTGTATTAAAATAGGACGTTTTCGTTCCATACGTTAGTTTCTTAAACTTGAAAATCATTTTCATATTTACAACAAAATTATAACTAATACCAGTGCCCATATGATGTCGGGTTTATAATAAATAATAACATACATACTTACATACATATTTACATATCGTCACGCCTCTTTCCCACAGGGGTAGGCAGAGACTACTTTGTTCCACTGGCTACGATCCTCATAATTATTTTTTATAATAACACCGCTCCATTTTTGCGTATCGTACTAGGCGACTAAGGAAATAGGTTAAGGCAGGCGTTCCCAAACTGTGCGCCGCGGCGCCCTGGTGTGCCGCAGAAAGTATTGACGGGCGCCGCCGTGAGTCGATTCTTTATCATTATCCGAAACTATTTACATTTTTACTCTCTCAACAACCACTATCTGAGCCTATTTGTGCTGTATCTTTTTTAAATAAACAGGGTAGGGCGCCGTGACAGAATTCTAAACTTGTAGGTGCGCCGCGGGCTGAAAAAGATTGGGAACCCCTGGGTTAAGGTATGCTTTAGGCGACAGGCTGGCAACCTGTCAACAGTACCCCTAAACTTAAAACCTAAAACTATGCTAGAAGTGGCTACGAAACATGAAACAGTCGTGGATTTGTCTATGTAGCGTTTTGTGTGCTCTGCGCATTAAAAAGGCGTGACGTTCGTGTGTATAATAAATTGACCCATTTTTGCTATATCCAATACCCAAAATGTAAGCCATTTTCGAAAGTCACACTTCGAACTCTCTACTCGGCACATTGCAAAGTAAATTCATTAAATTTAAACTATCTGCGTGTTAAGAGTCCATAGTCAAAATAAAACCATTAATAATGGTACTCATAATTCACGCCGCGTAACTTTTAAGTGAACTTTCATTGTCATAACAAAATGTAAGGTTTACTTACTGCGTTACCATTTGTTTGTTTATCGAGACCGTAACTCGCTTTCGAGTTGAGTTCGCAACAGTGGCTGGCGGTTTTATCCCGAAGAATGCTTCCAAACTAAACAACTAGCAATATTGTCAGAATGTCACATAAGTAGGTACCTAATAAGAACCTTCAAGTAAATTTTTAATTCTTCATTTTTGCTTGATATGCCACTGGAAAATAAAAAGAGTGAAATGCATCGATAATATCTAGTAAATAGAAACTCCGGAAAAATAAAAAATAAACTCCTTTTCGTTAAAGATTAGAAATCTTACGGATAACATTTTATTCTGTTATAGAAATTATTACTGGAATAACACTTATTACTGTTTGTTATAGCCTTATAGCGTTCTCAATACAAACGGTATCACCATTTGTGATGTCGCCTTGGGTTTGCTACATATACATACATACATACATACATATGAATTCAAAAAATCCAGTGCTGGATTTACTAAAATGTGTGAATATTTTACCGTTAAAAGTATATTGGTCTTAATGCTATATGAAACGGAGTATAGTGAAGATTAAGTTTAATTAACTCAGTAACTAAATGACAAGTGATCTACTCCAACTTCTATCGTTTTCGAGTGGTACTCGTATATTCACGGGTAAATAGTAAACACTCAAAGCTCGGGCATTATGATTATTATAATCGGACTTAGGTATATATGTATTAGATACTGGCAGCTATCGTGTCCCTTGATTTTTTTCTTTCGATCGTCATCACCTTATATAATATACATACAGTAGAACTCCAATTATCCGAATTAATGGGGACCGGGACCCATTCGGATAATCAAATATTCGGATAATCGGATTTAAAAAAAAAATTGCCATTGGAGAGAATAAAAGCTACGTTTTGATATTGCACTGTTTTTTTATTGAATTAAATGAAAGAAACATGAAATTTTCACATGTTTTAAGTGTCAGTGTAGGCACAACGGCAAGTTAAGACAAGTCAAGTCAATACTTGACGCGCAAACACTGGCTTCGCGGGGGGAAGAATAATAGCATAAAGCGAACTTAGACTTTTTTTGGACAATGTTTTGTGATTCGGATAATCGGCGATTCGGATAGTCGGAGTTCGGATAATTGGAGTTCTACTGTATTTGCAGTTGGAAAGTAATTTGCTCACTGCGTCTGAGCGTGTGAGCGTATTAGGAACACTATGATTATGGATGTAGTAGAGATTTTACTGTACGAATCAGGGATGTTGCGAATATTCTCATCCGCGTCCGCATATGCGGAACTTCCGCACCGATTTGGACATCCGCATCTGCATAAATTCGATGCGGAGTTTATGAGGATGCGGATGTATAGTATATCACGACAAGATAGAAAGTGGCGGGTCCAGCGAGTGGCGCGTGGCAAGTATTGACCAATAGGATAGGCAAGCAGTATAAATTTGATTTCGGACTTCATCTAATCGGTGACAGTGAAACGTCTCGCTATTATTTTGTGGTGGTCGTGACAAGATCTGACGCGCAGTACTCTATTTTTTTAACCTACCAAACCTACGAATACTTATTTTGTACAAATCCGCATCCGCGGATGTGGGTCTCTCAAAACGCAACATCCCTGATACAAGTAGGTATAGAACTTCTAGGGTGACGGCACCAGTTATGGACGGTTTAAGTTGACAAGCACCAGTGAGGCGCAGCGCAGACGACAGAGTTTTGTGCGATCGAGTCTGCGCAGCAATAAATTGTCTGAATGGCGCGGTGACAGTTTCCACGAAACTCTGAATGGAAATTCCTGGAAGCTGTCACCGCGCCATTCAGACAATTTATGGCTGCGCAGACTCGATCACACAAAACTCTGACGTCTGCGCTGCGCCTGATGGACACTTCATTCATAATTTAAAGACCATAGAGTTGTGAATTGATTGTTCTAAAACAAATGACTTTTCCTTAGTGGGTAGTAAATAAGAGTCATTGTCCATTACTGGTTCTATGTCCATTACCGGTGCGGTCACCCTACACAGAGAGAGGGCGAGCGATAGAGAATGTTAATAGCACGTTCCAATTCACATTCCAATCGAGTTGCGATGGTAGCCCGTAATTACCCAATAGAGAATGGCCCACTCATTTGTGTACTGCAAATGTTACATTATGTAAGAAAATAGATCGCTTTTGTCTGTTATCGTGAAAGTATTGTCACATGATTGCAATGGCGATAAGGTTATCTGGGTTTTTGTTATGCGTTTACCTACTTTGTCTGCCATTTACGTTTCGAGGGAAGGTAGGACTTTGTTGTAGGTATTAGTGTGGTGTTGGGACAGAATAACACCTGGGTAAAAGTTTGGGCGTTTGAACCGCTGTCATTATTCTCAACACTTTTTTTATCAGATACTGTTGGAAATGTGTATATAATAGTCTAGTGTGTACCTATTTGCAAGACATAGACACTATATGACTCACTTATTTTACCAATTTCTAAATAAATCTAATAAAAAGTGTTGAGAATAATGACAGCGGTTCGAACGCCCAAATATTTACCCACCTCTCAACTTCCTCCGTGGATGTCGTAAGAGGTGATTAAGGAAGTACGCTTAGATATGCTTTAGGCGACAGGCTAGCAACCTGTCGCAATTATACCTCTTATGTTTCCAAACCTAAAAGTATGCTAGAAGCGCCTGCGTTGCGTGAAAAAGTCATAATCATGGTTTTGTCTGTGTCATGTTTCGTATGCTCTTCCTACCACATTTGGGAACACTGGCGTGATCGTATGTATGTTGTATGTATGTAAGTATTAGGTATTTATATTCACTCTGTGTTCATCTATTTATTATTGTTGTTATTATTTATTATGTTTAGTTCTAAAATATTACTAAGTATGATTATTTCCTTTCTTTTAGACCCATGTGGTGTCGGGATTAGAATAACACCTCTCCATTTCGTCTGTGAATGTTAAAAAGCGAGTAAGGAAAAGGTTGAGGTATGTTTTAAGCGACAGGCTAGTAGCCTGTCACTATTCCACAATAGGGATGATGACAGGGTTAAAAATATATCATTCTAATTAGTCCGTAAGTTAGATTATGGCAAAAAATGAGACACATATTTTTTAGTTAATCAAATAATGAAACATCGACAAAGGTACAGATCATCAAACTTCCTGAGTGGGGGCTCGTGACGTCACGTTTGAGTAAAAATCTTACTCAAACGTGACGTCACGCGAAACTTTTAGCCTCTGTAATATCGTCATTTTTCGTCTGTCAAATAACAGAATAAATATGGGTACAATATTTTTTCGTAGTCTATCTGACGGACTAAATAGTTTTTTCTAGTCATCTAGCCTTTTATGTCATCTATGTTTGAACCTAACGGTGGACACCACACTACTGACCATGGCCTTTACTTTAAGACACATACCTAAGTACCTAGTTTAGTTTGGTTGTAAACTAGTTTTCAATTTATTTATTTTAATAATAGTGGCTTAGTTTTAAGTCTTTTTGCAAACGAAGATTTTGTCAAGCCAATGTTTTAATAACCGGGGTACGTAATAGTTTTCTCTTCCTATCGGCTCGATGGATCGCAGGCGCCGAAGTGAATGGTACAAATAAAACAACAGAAATAATTCGGTATTGCACTGTCGAGATCTGGGCCTCGATTCTTCATGCCGTCGACATCCATCTCGATCGCAAAGTTCCATTACCAACGCTCTACTTTCTACTAGTAGAAAAGGTAGAGAGGACTCATTCATTTAATTACCTATATTATAGGGTGAAATCAAAGTTATTCCCGACATCGTCGATAATAAGACCTCTTTTTCTTCTGTGGATGTCATAAGAGGCGACTAAGGAAAGTCCCACTGCAGGGCACAGGCAGTATGAGAGGGCTTGGGCTATAGTTCCCATGCGGGCCCAGTGCGGATTGGGAACTTCACACGCAACGTTGAATTACTCCGTCGCTATGTGCAGGTTTCCTCACGATGTTTTCCTTCACCGAATAAGCTCGTGATAAATATCAAATTCGATATCGCACATAAATTCCGAAAAATTCAGAGGTGCGAGCCCGGGGTTTAAACCCACGACCCTCTGCTTGAGAGGCCACAGGTCGAACCGCTGGGCTACCACGGCTTATAGGTACCTGTCACTATACCTGAGGACTTAAATCCTGAAAACATTATGCTCCACGATACGTGATATAGTCATGGTTTTGTCTATGTAGCATTTCGTGTGCTCTGCCTACCCCATTTGGAAATACATCCGTGATGATGGATTAGCATGAATATCCAAAATATTATCTGGCAAATTTTAACAATTGAACTAAATCATTTTGTCGTGTAGCATTAACTGAATAGCTATGAAGCGCTGATTTTGAATCATTGATTTCACGCTGTAGTGCCACTAGGATAGAAAAGTATGATATGTTGATAAGGTTATGGCGATATTTATTTATTTATTTTTTATTTATTATTTCTTACTGACTTACAGTTTTCACTAAAGCGTCCGGGATATAATTGACAGCAGTTTTTAGTTGCAGTTTTAGGTACGGAACCCTTCAACTCCCACGACTCTCACTCTCACGATCGTGATGCGAGTGACGAAGACAGCTACAATGACGAAGGAATAGCCGCCATGATTTTTAACGTCGAAATCCCAAATTCGGACACGGTGATACTTCTTACTACACGGCGAGTCACTGTGATTTTATCACCGTGGCGTTATTTATCATTATCACGTACATGGCAGTGAATGCATTAGAAAAAGCTTCTGGTGTTAAACAAACATACGTTACACTTATTTCACGGTTCACATTCACACGGAGTGAAAACACTTGTCACTGCACTTTATAATTGTGGGTACTTTCTCACGCGTCCGCATGAATTACGCGATTTACTACCCGCTTCAGTGCGATAAGGTCTCAGGTGCGTCGTGACGCTATGGAGTTGGAACCTTGCCGCGCTCAGCTATGCTCGATTAAGTGAAAATTAGTCGACAATGTACTTTATAAAGTAAACTGTGATGTAATTATGTTATTTGGTGAGGTTACGTTTGATGGTCATTTGGGAATGTACTTTCTTTTCTTGCGGACCGGTGACGCACAATTTAAGGAATATAATTGCAATTGGGTCGATCAACTATTTTATGTCCCTGGTTGGTTACGTCTCCTGCCTAACCGAGTAAAATTGTGATTTTCTAGAATATAATCCGCTATAAGTTAAGATTTTTTTTACAGTTGTACGCATTTCTTTATGGCGCATCTCCTGAGCATAAAACGAGAACTAAATTACAACCTTTTTCTAAGCAACTCTATCACAGTTGTCCCCTGACTTACGGGACAGAATAACAACACAAAATAGTTGATTTGCCCAATTAATAAATGATTGACCACATATGAAGATGTACTCGTTATTTATTGAGAAACAAAAACATTCGGACGGGAATTTAATTTCATTTCGGTCATTCCAACATAGTGACTTAATTTAATCTCTATGACAATGCGTCTCTTTGACTCTTATCAGTTCACTTCGGACTGAAAACTAATTAACACAAGACGAGTGCAATGTAATAATGATAAAACGTAATTTTGCATAGCAGTCTTGAGAGCTACTAGTGACATCTAGTTCTGTTGAAAGGCAACAAATATTCGCTACTGCACCATAGATGTCACTAGTAAATGTGTGGCTTTTGCTACTCGCCGCTAGATGGCAGCACCACAATGCGTTTAATATTGTGGGAAATTCGGGCGCTGCTGTCGCATTGTTGAATCGAAGCTAAAACATCCGGACGACTGTATGCTCGAGGAATCCTAATTGTCTTTTATTTGCATTTTCAAAACGAAAAATGAAGGTTTGCAATAATCTGGTGCTCGTAGTGGTCAAGTGCCCCGTTCTTGGGGATCGTCAGATGGAACGCGGAACGCGATGACCCATATATGGGGCATAATTAAAATTGTCCTAGTGCAACAAACTCCCAATGCACAAATTACATACATACATACAATCACGTCTATGTTCCCAAAAGGGGTAGACACAGTATGAAACTTAACATAGAAAAAACGTTACGTTTCACGTTTCATGCCACTTGTGTAGCAAAATTTTAGGTAAACAGATGAAAAAGGTTTCACCTTCCTATTTTTTTCGTGGCTGTCGTCGTCGATTAAGGAAATGGGTTAAACGTATATTAAAGGCGACGAAAAAGCAAAGTGTCACCAGCATTTTATACCTTAAAATTTTAGAAATAAATGCTAGAAATATCTTTGTACCATTTCATGTGCTATGCCTCACTTGGGAATACGGGCGTGATGTGTGTGTGTTTGTACATGTGTGCGTGAAAAAGGTATAATACATTGCTAGTTTGTCGCTCTTGTATTTTAAGAAAAGGAATCGTTGTTTTAATGGTAAAATTAAATTCAAAGACAGCGTATTTGTAAAATGTTTTTATATCCTTTATTTGACATACTAAAACAACACTTGTGAATACAGCTCACTAACTTGTTTCGTTACTTATATGCATATGCACTCAGTTTCGGTAACGACAACGCCGGACCATACCAGCGTTGAGCGCTTGAATCATTCATAATTGTAGCCACACTCCATTTATTTCAAGGAATTTTAGTGACAAATTTTGTAAGATTCTAGAGAAAATTTCAAATTTTATCCCTAGATTTCTTATCTCAAAATAAGCAGAATATAGCTGCTGGCCGACCTGTCACGAACTAAGATGCACAGAAATTAACCGCTAGTTTCTTTAATAACATTGAATTTTGAAGTTACCATGCTTGCACCATTGGCAAATTAGGGTAAGTTTACCCCTAGACTTAGCACGGCAACACCTAAACCTAGATAAACCTGTCACCGTCCAACGTTTCCAGTTAGACACTGACAGGTGTAGTCCTAAGGCACGACTTCCCGTGCTAAGCCAGAGACTAGTAAAGAGACTGCCAATGTCCAAACTGGCGTTAAAAGCCCCACTAGATGGCGCTTTAGCGTGATCTCAATTCGGTAGTAATCTATGACACGCCGCAGTTTTATTTAACTATTTTTATCTTCTCAACAGCACTATCTAGTGGACATTGGCAGTATTTAGAATTACTATTCTCTTTCCAAACTCGTCATAAATGCAAGCACGTCCCACGAATCAGCCGGTACAGTTACAAAATAAAACAACAGAAAAAACCGAGTTACAAATACATAAAACACAATATTCATAATATCGAAAGAGATCATACAGAATACTTGGGCGATGGCAGTAAACGCAATATCGAACAATATTACAAACGCTTAAATAAATCTCATAAGACAGTATTGCATAAGTTCGCTTTTCATGGCGGCTTGGTAAGCGCTCATACAGAACTGCTGTAAAACTGACAATGGAATGTAAATTGACAATGAAATACATTTGCAATACGTTTTGCTGTACTCCTAGTGTGGACTACTAGAAAAGTACGCCTCGATTGCTTGCGTGGCCTCAAATGCTATGAGAACAGAAAATTCGCGCCGCTAGAGGGCGCTGCTTGTTTCTTGCTTAATCCTTACTAATATTATAAGTCAGAAAGTGAGTTTGTTTGTTTGTTTGTTTGTTTGTTTGTTTGTTTGTTTGTTTGTTCCGCTTTCACGCCATAACTACTGAACCGATTGCTTTGAAATTTTGCAGACATAAAGATAGAAGTCCGGATTAAATAATAGGCTACTTTTTATCCCAGAAAAATTAATGCTCCCGAGGGAAAACAAAAATATAGTTTGCTTGATAGATCGATATCAATCGATGATAGATCGATATCGATCGATGATCGATCGACAGATGATAGATAGATGGCGCTGTGTGTCTTTGAAACGTGAAGTTTTCTTATAGTTGTGCTTTATACCTCAATATAACCGAGTTACACGCGGGCGAAGCCGCGGGCGGAAAGCTAGTACAAAATAAACAGACCGACTTTACAATAACTATCTACTATCAAAAATGGTTCCATCAGCTAGCAAATGGGTGAGGACCAAAAGTTGCGGCTTCGTTAAAATACGTCAAGTAAAATATACTAGATTTTTTTTCAAGGCGACTCAAAAATTTGGCCAAAAGTATTATTGAGTACCCGCAAATTTTCCAACAAAGGTCAAACATTTGAACTGTTTTTTATTTATTTGGTTAATAAGTTTTTTTACCTGTTACTCAATTACATTTTCAATGAGTAGCTCGCTTCGATATAAATGCGCATATTTTTAGAGTTTATTAACGAAGATTTCCGTGGTTCACATGAACTTCATAACACAATGTTTAAAAGTAATGGGACAAAAACGAATACTCAACACCTTTTGGCCAAGACTCTACGAGTAACTTTCGAGTCACAACGGAAAAGTTTAATCATAATTTTAACTACGCAGTAATCTTGGTTATCACCCAATCAGAATCTTTGATTATTTGTTGTTTAAATCTTTGCAATTCAGCAACCAATTACAATCAAAGCCATTTTTAATTTTAGCTATCGTTAACCTCAACTGTAATAATGCCAATTTAAAGTTTAAAATTGAAACAGTTAAAAAACCTTTAATTTACTCGCACAAGAGACTAGCTTAAAAAAACCGGCAATTTTTTTCTAACATTCGTTCCTCCGAAATTTGAGAGCTTTATCTAAGACTCGTAAAATTAGACTGAAAAAAGTCCATCTAAAAACGTACGAAAGTCAGACTGGCGCCATCTCGTGACGCCCATACCTGACCTTTTAAAATGACTTGTCTGATGGCATCACAAACTTCGCATGAGCTAGGCCTTTCTAACACTATTATTATGTAACTTGGACCCGGCTCACAGCGCCATCTACATACTTCGAAAGAACGAAAGCCATGAAGACTTGCCTTTATTAAATTAGCCACTGTTCAAGTTACACTCTCCAACAGAAACTTAATGGTCTAACATGCTACTGCGTTGAAAACTCTAAGGATATAATATCATTGCTAGTTTTGTATGCTATGGCTCCGCTATTCGGCAATGCGTTACTAATTAAATACATAAGCTCGAGTGAATTTGTACACTGTTTAAAACGTCCAACTAAGAATATACTGTAACGTCTATCGGGCGATTGTTCGAACGAACAGTCTCATTCTCATTATTAGTCTGGTCACTTTTCTGTAAAAATGGCCCTATATTCTGATACAGGTGTTCGGATTAATAAGTACATTTTTTTATTTAAAATGTGGCCAGACGAACGAGGCGGTCGAGGCCGGAACAATGCCCTTCCGGTATTAATTTGCAGGCTGCGCGCGTCGCAAGAGCAGTTGTGGCAAAAATAGTACATTTTACTATAAACCTTTTTAAGTTGCCACCGTTCAAAGACGTCTACCATGTACACAGGAAACTCTTACACGAGTTTATAATCTTATAGTGATTGCGTTAGTGTCATTGCCACTCTTATCGAGCTATACCGCGCGAGGCGTTGAAAGCTAGCCTAAAAAAAACGAGCATTTAACAAATCAATCCACTGTCGACATTAAATACCTCTAAAAGATAACTTTAAAATTATACAGACATATTAAGAACAATCATAATGTTAAATAATTGTGGACGATCGTAGAATAACTCATCAGTCGTGCGCGAAGAATTGTTACTAAGCGTTTACAGAAACTTACACTTCGACACAATATTACCTAAAACTAACACTAACGTGTGGATGATAGTTAAGTTTGCCGGTAGATGGCGCTGCCAAGCCGATCCGCCAATCACAGGCGCGCACAACTTGTTAGCCAATCACAGGCAATTACACAGCGACACAGCGTCATCTATCGGCGACTGGTAACATCCTACTTACATTCACACACATTTAATATAATTTTGAGTTACATATAAACTTATTTCAAAACGGCCTTCTACAAAAAAGGCTTATCTGTTTCTCTTCCTATTCCAGAAACATTTTGAAAGAACGCGTGTCATAAAACAGAAATAAACTAAAACTAACATAAAGTGCAAGCGAAAAGGTTCTCAAATACTAATTAATTTTGAGATACGACTTCTGCTTAAACATGGCGATTCTATAAAATAATAAAAATTGTAAATTGACATCAAGTAAATAAAAAGTATTGCGTAGGTTAATAAATAAAATTATAAGGTAAAAATAATATTAAATGTCAAATTAAAAAAAAAGTAATAATTATTTTAGGTCCCTATCTTTTTTTTAGTTTATATCCATTTCGGCGGCTTCTACAAGCCGCCATTTCCAATTTAAATCTTACAACTAGACATTTAGGTACATTATACGGATACATAATATCAAGTGGCATATTATACACGCTGCCACTTGCACAAAGACAAAACTAATAAGACAAACTGAACGTAATAAAATCTTGACAATTATTAAAATACCAGATTAATTAAAATTTAAATTAAATAGAATTATAATTTATATAAAAAAATAAAATTAAAATGTTACATCGACACCAAAGGCATGAGACTGATAAGCAATAGACAGCAGAACTCCTTAAAAAAAACGATTGCGATTTACCTTGAATAAATTCACACTCAGTAGATCTCTGTTGCAGTCAATACTTGATGGACTTGCCAAACAAAACCGTGGCAAGACCAGCAAGGACTCCCTGCCACAAGGTTCTATCGAGTGACGATCTGTCAAGACACTAACGTAACTTAGTTCACTGCGCATGTCTCTACTATTACTTAGCACCCTCATGCTACAAAAGTAGTGCATAAGTTTTCTTTCGTACTTTGTCTGAATGTCTAAAATTTGTCTTCATACCACTTCTTCATAACTTTAGATAACTTCCCATTTGAAATGATTACTTTCAATAAAGTGTCATATCAATGAGAACGCACTTACTAAACCTCGTATATCATCGCGTTAAATCATTTGACAATCAACCCCATCTCAAGCTCATAGTGGTCATTTTCAAACAACGCAACGCCACTCGATACATTGGAATGACATCGGGCGCCTTCGTATCCCGAACTTTCTCGAAAGAGAAACCTTATGCACTACATAGGTTCCATTCGTGCACCGCAGTGCATCTAAAATACCTATACAATCATTCTATTCTGTGCCTCATCTCACGACCCAACCCCAAAGGCACTCATCGCTATTGAAACTAAAGCCAAGGATACACTAGGGGACAAATGTGCCGCGACACGTGTCCCCAGCAACGTCGGGCGAAGTAGCGCGAGGTTGTCAGACTTCGCTCGACATGTCGCGCGACTTATTTCCGCGTATATACACGTGTCGCGCGAAGTCCGGCAACGTCGCGCTACTTCGCCCGACGTTGCTGGGTACACGTGTCGCGGCACATTTGTCCCCTAGTGTATCCTTGGCCTAAACAAAATGACTACGCTTCTACGCTTATATTTTTCTATAGACATGTAAGACAGACTGACAGTGCCGCCCTCTCTTGCTTGTACCGTAAAACTTGTGTCGCCAGAGAGCGCCATCTACATTTTGTACTGACACTTCGGAGGAACTCGTTCGCACGTTGTCAGTCTATGCTTACAGTCTTTGGTGTAATAAAATCTTCTGACGGCTTGGGGTTTTTCTTTCAGCCAGATTGGACCCTGTCGTTGTCTATACAATGACTATTGATTGATTGATTGACTATTCGAAGTGTACTGTATCCAAAATCATTACATACAGTGCGTAAGCTAGACAGTGAAATTATGTGACACGTATTTTTTGGTTCATTGAATTGTTCATTCAAACATTCGGAGGCGGTGCTTGTGTAACTCCCAGTAAAACTTGTGATATTGCATCCTCGTCGTCTTTTATTTGAAACAAAAGAAAAATACGCGTAGAATACTTTCTAATATCCTGTTTTTTACGACAAAAGAGTTATTAACCATCAGAAGACTTTCAATCAGAAAAATTCCAAAGAAATAACCTACCGCATCGCATTACTTTGGGGCGAACATTTCGGAACTTCACACACAATCTGCGCTAGGTACTCAATACACGAACTAAATTAAAGCAGCAATAGTAATGCTGAATGATTAACACATGAGAAAAAAGCTAGGCGTGGTCTCAAACACCACACAAATTGTTTTTTGTAATGCGAGTCCATATTGCTGTTGAGCGTAAAGAGACACTACACTAAGACATCTGCTTAAGAGGATAGGAGTCGCATCACTTTTCCGTACAAACGTATTCCCTTGTTTTCCCCCTGAATAATGACATTAGAGCAAAATTTTTTTTTTCATTAAATTTGTATCCGTTGTTGCTATGCCCCTATGATTTGCTTTTATCAATATTCTAATTTTTTTATTCTTTTATTTAGAATATCGATAAAAGCAAATCATAGGGGCATAGCCACAACAAATACAAATACAATGAAAAAAATTTTGCTCAAATGTCATTATTCAGGGAGAAAACAGGGGACTACGTTTGTATGGAGAAGTAATGCGACTCCTATCCTCTTAATGAGAAGCCGGGAGACCTACAAGACTGTCCAAACGCCGTTCCATCATTACGGCTTGTTGTATTAAACTATAAACATAGTGCAATCGCCTCTTAACGTATGAACTCGCGTTCGTTCGTAGCAAAGTGTACAGTCAAAGACAGATCAAAGGACCAGCGACAAATATATCTGCATGCCTTTAACCACGGAAGTATCTACTAAGAGGAATGGCATACGTCAAAGCTTTTATGGAAATCTGTCGGCTTAGCGCGACAGAGCGCGAGATAGACCATACCTGTCACTGTCTAACTAGAAACGTATGAAAGTGACAGGTAGTGTATCCCACGCGCGACATAAGTCGCACGCGTCTGCTAAGCCTACAGAGTCGCCAAAACTCGAATCGAAATAGAACTGACTGACGATACAAAATACTAAAATTATTTTTCACTCTACAAAAATGGCACGGTGAACCGTATTTTGTATTAAGTTAGTCTAATTCCGTCGAATTCTACTCTATACCTTATCGGTTTAGGTAGTTAAAACAATGTAAACAATCTTGACGTGTCTTTTTATTTAAACGTACACTTTATAAATCGAAATCTTTACATTTTACAATTTAGGTATGAAAAAATCGTTTGCTTTCATAATTGAATTGTATAGTATAACGATTTTTATTTTTAGACTGTGTATTTCAACAAAAAGACATGTCAAGATTGTTTATATTGTTTTAACTACCCAAACCGATAAGGTATAGACGTGTATGTATGTCCCGACGTGCCAAATCTGTGGGCTTTTCCTTGTCGAGAGCATTGTCTTTGACTGAACACTGCCAAAGCCCTCAGCCAATCCCACGCCCAATGGTAAGAAGCGAAATTAAACACGCAAGCCCTGGTTAAAACTAACAGATTATCATAATAATAGTAATGTGAATAATTAGTTGTATTACGATTAATGTTTACCATATCAACAACGTATTATTGTAATACAATGACTAGCACTAGGGTTTGTGTGCACATTTATATCCGTTACATTGTCTAAGCACACCGTAATGTAATCTTAACCTAGCAGGTTAAAAACAACCGCCAGCGTTAACCTGGCCGATTTAACAGACAGTGCTGGCGGTATCTTCCGATCGTGACTGTCCGGGAGCGCGACAGGGCGCGCGAGACAAGTCGCGCGACACTACCTATCACCTAACACTTATTATGGCCGGGCGTACCAACGCGAACAGGGATTGTTGAGCCACTTACCAATGTTTGTAACTTGGTCGTGTAATACTAATACAATAGCTGACATCTAGTCTGTCACATCGGTCACTGATTACTAGGCTTAGGACTTTTGGATGCTCGCCTTGGTTCTAGAATCCATGGAGTCGCCATTTATATTAAAATTTTAATAAGATTTTTTTGTAAGTCTAAAAAATAGTCTAGTAAAATATGTATAAGCCTAAAATAATAATTTATTTTAATTACTTAAAACTAAAATATCTTGTCGCAGCTGATAGGTATGTTTTATGGCATTATTGAAACTTCGATGAGGTACTGTAACTTGTGTATAGTTATGATAAAATTAATTAGTTACTGATATATCCGCATAAATCATGACACTTATTTAGATTTGACGTTGTCAAAAAATATTTAAGATAATGGCGACTCCATGGACTTTAGAACCACGGCGAGCATCCAAAAGTCCTAAGCCTATTGATTACACGTCTAAATTGCGAACAGTGGCAAGTGGCTCAACAATACCGGTTCGTGACTGTACCTGTCACTGTCTAACTAGAGACGTCAGAAAGTGACAGCTAGGTAGCGTGTTGCTACCCTAAGCCTGGTACCATTAGAAAATTACAGGTGTTTTATCTCTCGCTCGATTCGTCACACGCGGCATGTCGCGATAGATACACATTTCGTTTATTAATACACGTTATCGCAATAAGTACTAAGTCCCGTTTCCCATGAAAGAATTGCGCATCGATGTTTTCATATCGTTTCGTTCGGAAACACGCTAACAGACAAAATTATGACCCGTAGAACACTTTCAAAATGAACGTTTTGTGTTAGTCGTATCAGAGAAAGAGGGAACGAATGCGTTCCGCGAAAGCTCGTTCTTTATTCCACAGATACCATATGAAAACTGACAAGTGGTGGCTTAACTGTCGTGAAGTACTCTGTGGCCAACTACCTATGTCACTGTATGATTGTGTCATTACGGATTTACTACAGCGAATTCGCCTAACATTCTGACATTATTGTTTATTATAGGTTTTCAAATTGAAAAAAGTCGCACTTCACGAAAACACCTTCAAATTCGACTTTAACTATCCGCAATTGAGAACGACCCATCACGCCACCTCACTGCCACACAAGACCTTTCTAAACGGGCAACATTTCACTGCGATTCGTGGGCGGGCAACTATGCGCATCTCGCTTCAGTGTACGAAGTAACTAGGTAGCAACAGTTGCCGGCCACAAATTCTAGAAGGGTCTAAACTCAAACGAAATTCGAATTCTAGTACCGATGCGACTAACCAAAACGTTCGAAACAAAAGAAGAAACAACCACAAACGCAACAAAGTCAAAAACAAAAGAGTACAGACGATTGCCAGTTTTTTTAAGTGGTGAGGTCGTTGCCGATTTTTGGTTCTCCGTCGCTCCACCGCGAGGGCTCGGGAGCCGGTGCAGGGTCTGATGTTGGCTTGTTCGGTTTCCTAGGGGAGGTTAGGCTTGACCTGTAGTGGGCGTAGTTCGCGGTCTCCTCTTTCTTGCGGGCGAGGAGGTCCGCCGTATAAGGGTCGGAGATGCGACGGTCGGCACCCGCTTGGCTGGGGTGAGGTCCTGGAGTAGAAAGAGTACAATCATCCCTATATTCCCAACGGGGTGGGCAGAGCACAGAAAACGTGAAAGACTAAAACCATGAATATGATTGTCATGCTTCGAAGTTGGCTGCATAATTTTAGGTTTGAAAACAGATGGTAGAAGTATAACAGTGGTAGGTTGCTAGACTGTCGCAATTGAATTTTTAGGCGACAGGCTAGCAATCAGCAATTTTAGTTAGCTAATTGTTTTCTCTTTTTTGAGACATTTTATTGGTAAATGTTAAGTTACTTTAAAGTTAACAGCTAACTTTCATAATTACTTAAGAAAAGTCAAATAACATTGTTTATTGTTAGCCTATTGCCTACACAAATTATTGTTTAACGGAATAAAAGAGCTAGGCAGGCCGTACCTTGTCCGTGCGTGCCCGTGAAGGAGCCCTGCCTGCGCAGCTGTGGCGGCGCAGGCGACTCCGAAGGCAGGTAAGTCTGGAAGGAGGGCCGATTCTGCGCAGCCTCCATTATAGACCCTGGAAGCAAGAGCCATCCGTTGACAGAACTGTCATCACTAGGCTTAGGACTTTTGGATGCTCGCCGTGGTTCTAGAATCCATGGAGTCGCCATTATCTTAAATATTTTTTGACAACGTCAAATTAAAGTGTAAAAGTGTCATCATTTATGCGGACATAACAATACATAACTAATTAATTTTATCATAACTCCACACAAGTTACACATCACAAGTACCTCATCGGAGTTTCAATAGTGCCGAATAAAACATACATACTAGCTGCGAGAATATATTTTAGTTTTAATTAATGAAAGTAAATTATTATGTATAGGCTAATACACATTTTATTGGACATTTTTTTAGACTTAGAAAAAAAAATCTTATTACAATTTTAACATAAATGGCGACTCCGTGGAATCTAGAACCACGGTGAGCATCCAAAAGTCTAAAGCCTAGTCATCACCCAGCCGTAGGGGTCATCCAAAGTACCATCGCGAACAGGGATTGTTGAGCCACTTACCTATGTTTGTAATTGTAACTTGGCCGTGCAATACTAATCCAATAGCTGACATCTAGCCGGTCACATCGGTCACTGATTACACGTCTAAATTGCGAAGTGGCAAGTGGCTCAACAATCCCGGTTCGTGACTGTAGTACAGTATGTGCCCCCACTTACCTATCCAGGCAATTCGGTGTTTTGAACGCGCACCACTACTAATACAAAGTTTGTCTAACTATTTTTAGCAAAATCAAAATGAGGTAGTTCATGATATTAATATTTCGCTAAAAATAGTTAGACAAACTTTGTATTAGTAGTGGTGCGCGTTCAAAACACCGAATTGCCTGGATAGGTAAGTGGGGGCACCACAGATTTATATCGAACTAGATGACTCAAGTGTACCTACGTACTTTGCGTGCCTAAAGGAAGAGCAATGCTCCTCTTTTGACGCGATTTTATTTAGTTTTATAGCGCTTAGATTAGGTTTAACTGCCTAAAGACAGGATAATCTGACTAGGGCGGCATCACCTTTGAATGGGTTTCACTCGGACTGTCAATTCCTATCACTAAAGAGCTAATGTGACGATACCTAGTATACCTACCGTTGAGAAAAAGTGACACGCTTGGTTTTCATACAAATGTAGGAACTCGCGGTATCTAGTTCGATATAAGTCTGTGGGGGGCACATACTGTACGTCACTCAAAATTCGGGAATTTTATACACTAAAAACTATGGGAATCACACTCATAGATCGGGGGTCTATGAAGGATGTATTAAATGCGTTAGGGGGGCATAAGTCGCGCATTTAATAATGGATATCACAGTAATTTTGTTCAAGTGTCACAAAATACTGATCTCTCGCCCTCCTGAAAGTGTGACATACTTTTATGTATGGTCCCTAACAACTTATGATGAAATACATTCATCAACAAATATATATACACGGTCAATGTGCCAAAAATATGTACAGTCGGCCATTGTGGTGAGAAATAAGAGCGTATTTATATCTTTGGCACTTTGACCGTGGCGATATTTTTGTGGCTGACTGTACGACTTTTAATACGCATTTTATTAAGCCCTTAACCATAATTATACAATAAGAAAGTTAATATAAAAGTGGTGTTTAATTCTTAGATCGATTACGGTTTTTTATATTATTTTTTAAATGTACTAATTTCCAGTTAAGTAATGCGGAGATTTTTTTCAATAACACCCCGTAAGGGGTATTTGAAAAGCCCTTAACACCTTCACTTCGGCTACTTCATCAGGATCGGGTACTTCACAACATTCATTCAAGGTACCGAAACAGACTACGGTACCTGGCCAGGAAAATAAAAAATCTTGACATGAGGGTACTTCTATGTTTTATATAGCAACATTACAAACAATACTACCTCCAGCAACTTATTTCAATTCATTGCGAATTATTTTCTTTTCTCGACACACAAAAATTAAACATTTTCAAATACCTCTCTTAAGAAGACCAAACTTTGACAGCAAGAGACATATCATTCGAATTTAGTCAAGAGTAGCAGAAACTGTACGCGACCGGCTCGCAAGCGGTTCGCACCCTAATACTCGTATAATACCAGCAGCGCTATTGTCTAACGTACCAAAAATCTACGTCGTTTTTAATTTGACAGTTGAAACCAAAAATCACACACTGAAACTGACAAATTAAAAACGTTGTAGATTTATTTGTGGATGCTGGTTAGGGATATAATCCATCAACCACATTACAACCAGCAACACGCTTAACTGTTGTAATTGGCGATTACGAGCACACGAAAAATAAATCTCATAAGGTAAACGTTCCTGTGCTCGACACTGACCCAATACTTGGCACTTGAAACTTAATGTCATAGTAAGACAGGTGACGGATGGGTGTCATCTACTAGGCGTCGAGGCGTCGAGCATTGGTACTTTTACCTTACTGTTCTCAACTATAAAGATTTTTATAGACGATATTTGCAGAGTACACTTCAGCGTGTCGCTGTTTTTAATATCTACGAATTGTCTTTAGTTAACAAACATCTGTTGTTACAATTATGCCTCGATTTCATTACTTTTTGGCCTCTCATCCGCAGATCAACTAACCCGCAATGTAATGTAAGTTACATCATTCATAAATACTCAAGGTCAAGTTCAGAGATTTTTGTTTTTGCTATTTCAATTTTCAGTATTTTTAAAGCACTACTTCACCGACAGCATTCGCATACATTACATGTTACATCGGATACGAGCATTACATGCGGGGACGCACATTACAATGCAGCACTGAATACTACAGCAGGCTACATGTAAAACTCGTCCTGGCGGCGAAAGACTACAAGTAGTTTTGAACATGAAACTATCGTGAAACTTAAAGACGTTAAACACGATTTATTAGCATTTTTCGTTACTAAAACAAGTACTCAAAATCGTAGTCTGAATTGCTAGAATAGAGGCGAATGCTTTCAGTAAGTGTTCAAATTAAATGATTCTATATGAAGCCCTCATAAACTATGAAAGGAATTGAGGTCGAGGCATCTTTCTAAAATCATATACTTTTAGCTAGTTGGGTTCTTTTCCAAAAATAAAAAAACGACGTCTGAATTGGCATTATCGGATAGTGAAACACTTATAACGAAAAGTAACATTTTTTATTATGGCAAAAGAAAAATAAATTGGCACACTACAGCAAAAATTTATTAAAGATCATAATCACAAAATAAAAAAACAAACAAGGAACATAGACCTGTTTACAATTAAAATAATAAACAACGTGTTTACCTAATCAGTTTTTATTGCTATAATTTTTTAACTAGTAGGAACTACGATTTATACAGCACAGAAAAAACAGTACAAAAAATAAATTTTCCCAGGATATCGAACCCAGATTATTCAAACGCTGTGTTACTTGCGCACTTTATCTAAACTAAGAAAATATATGGTGTGTCTAATCGTGTAGTATTTTACATTACGTTCATAATAACATTATAACTAAAGACACTATTAAAATGAAAATGACATTAACGGCGAGTTACTTTTTTAATGCCACTTGGATTTTAAACCAGTTAATAGTGTCGTATTTTACATTACGTTGCGGATCAAAATACATTACACCCAAAGTTCACTTTAAAACTGGTTTTTAAATCCAATTGGCATTAAGAAGGTTACTTTTATAAGAAAAACATTGTAAAAAAAAAGTACATGCATCGAAACAATAAGGTACGGTTCAAAATTAATACATTTTATTCACATAATTAAAGTATAATCAAGTTCAATAGTGTAAAACCGACTTGCACTAAACAAGGTGAAATTTAATGTGTAATACAAGCGACAAGTTAAACAACGAACGATGCGGTTCAGTGCAAGTCAGGTTAAGGAAATAAAAAAAAACATTTAAAAATAATTAATCTATTTAAAGACAACTTAGGAACCTGACACATTTACGAGTAAATTATATAAATAAAAAAGAAACATTATACGGTGTAAGTCCTGAACTCTGTCAATCAACATTTTAAATAAGTAATTTCGTATTGGATTCGCTAATTTCCAGCTAATCATACAAACAGAACCAATTGAAAAACAAAATAAATAACCAGATATGGACCCAAATCTTTAAATTTTAAATAATGGTGAGCTAACTATGGATTGTCAACTAGTCGATACATTTTCCAAATAACCGACACAGTCACCTCTAGTCGACAAAACCTTAACCCCTCGTATGCGGGGAGTGAAAAACATACCGAATTTTATCGCTGATTAATATTAAAAAAAAATGTAACAGGGATTAAGCATACGAGAGATTTGAAATAAAAGAACTCCCTAAATACTACAAAGTATGAGACAAAAAAAAAATTGGCACATTTACTATGAGTCAAATTTTTTGACCTGTCTGACGTCAGTCTGGATGATAATAACTCTTTCAGACAAGCCATAAAAGTTGACACAAGCTGTACTACTCTAAAACTAATATTAAAACAAAAAAAAAACACCATGCACACTGTCGAATGTCAGTCTTGATGAATGGATGAGCGGAAAACACAAATAATTACAAATCATTATAACTATAAAGCAAAAGCGCGCATTTTGGAAAAGCTACGAAGCGAAGCGAATCTATATTTACTAACCTATTACTGTGCTAAGCGATTTCTGAAGCACTTCAGTTATTAATAATTGATAATATAGGGTTGCACCAAAATGGCTTTTTGTGGGTATCGATATTTTTATAAAATTTAATTTACGCCAAGTGGATTCAAATAAAGTTTTTTTTCTATTTTCATGTCCGATGAGCAGTAAAAAATATTAGGAGAGAAGTTAATTTTATTGTGGCAAACTGTATTTTGTCCATATTGTAAACAAGCTCGATTTAATTTAATTCTACAACTATACGATTTAATGTAAATTACAAATAATCGATAATGCTAATAATTGTACGCTAGGCGGACGTGACGCATTAAATTTATTATTTATTTATTTAAGTTTTTGTCTAACATCCCAGTCTACAAGATACTCTAAATTAGGCTATCTATGTCTAATTTTAAGTATTATTTCAATTTACCTAATTCATTTTTTTATTTTCTTGGTTAACAAAGTCAAAGCAAGAAACGCAATTTGTTACAGAAGATGTGATATCGAATGCAGAGCTATTTTGGACCGACATATTAGTTTATATTAATTGTATTTACTAAGATTTGTCCAAAATAGCAAAAAATACCTTTTCAATTTTTATTGTACACATAACTAGCTACATAAGACGGAGATCTTGTGTGAATTATCCCTTTATTTATAAACATACACCACCTATATCTTAATCTATTTTACCCTGTATACCCTATAAACAGAACGAAACACATAGTTGGAACACTAAGCTATTTACGAGATAGTTAAAAATACACTAAAAATAATTAATTAAGATTTGTTTTTAAAAAACTGCAGTTAACTGGTTGTTTAGATATATCTTGGTACTCGTGTTTACTTCCATTCCATCTCAGAGGCTCTGTACAATGGAAGGAAATTAATAATTTGAAAAAAAAGGTCAGGGCTTGGTCACCCATAAACAATCTTCAATAGTTTTCGTTGATAGTCGCGCCACGGGCTCGCGACTACTTTCATGTAGCTGACGCCACATTTTTCCATATCGATTGTAGCGCAACAGCTAGAACCACGATTATCGCCGATATCACTATTGGAAAACAAAATCAAGTTAAAAAAAATATTTTTAACAATTTTGAAAAATCCCCCCAGTACCTCGGCGTTAGTGTCATGGTACACGAGTACTCGTAGTGTTAATACGTTCACAAGATATATTTAAAATTATAATTAGTTAATATTAGTTACCACCACCCTTAAAACTAATTGAGCAATGTTTCAGATACCTTAACTACAATTAACTTAATGAAAGAAAAAAATATCCCAAAGAAATCTCAGTCAATTTTGCGAAAAAATCTACCATTTTTATCAGTACTATTACTATGAGTTTGCTATGACCGTATTCGCTAGCGAACGTCAACGATTTGTAAGCAGAAAATTCCGCAAGTCACCAATAGAGGCGCTGTACAATTATCCGTACAAATCTTTCACGCTTTCCAGCGAATACGATAACTTCGCTCATAGTAACAGTATAGCAGAAACAGTAAATACTATAGTTAACAGCGCCAGTATATTGAAGTAGGTCGAACACAGCGCCACCTAGCTAAACTCATATTTCAGAGGAACGGACGTTAGTATGGAGATGAGCAATAACGTGGATCCTTACAACCTCCAATCTTTATCTTACGAATTCCGCAACTCCATAAACATAGAAACATTACGCCCGTACCCTCGGACGGGGTAGGCAGAGCACACGGAACGTGACGCAGTTAAGACCAGGACCATGTCACGCTTCGTATCCACTTGCAGCATAACGTTAGGCTTGACAGATGACAGAGGTATGACAGTGACAGGTTGCTAGCCTGTCGGCTGAAGCATACCTCAACCTATTTCCTTAGTCGCCTCTTACGACATCCACGGATGAACTGGAGTGGTGTTATTCTGAACCCGACACCACACGGGTGAAAAATCTGCAAAATTTTCAACATTTTTTTTTTCGATTGGCTTTTGGTATTCATAGGTATTTACTTAATAATTTTTATTCCATGTACTTAGTAGTTCTTGTTGTACATTTGCTTAAGTTCGTAAAATAAATTATGAGGCGATTGCAATGGACCACAATTTTACCCAAATACTATATTCTTACTATTTTTTAATAACTATACATTCTAAGTATACAGGGTCGCCAGAAATTGGCCATAAATATGGTTAAAATATTAATGGTCCATTTCAGGCCTTTCTGTATAAGACTCTCTCTCCTTTGCTTTGTCTATGAAAATAACTAAAAGCTATTACACCTACTAATTGAAGTAAATTAAATTAACCTAGATCCGTGAAGTTTCACTTGCAGTATTTTATTTCAGGCAAGTATTAAACTAAACAGTATTTAAGATAAACTAAAAATGGTAAAAGTACCGATTTTGGCCTTCACAATCCTATAAATGCTCTAAAATTGTTCTACTTATTAGTTATACCTACCTACCTAATTTATACTCTGTACACCATCGTTTCCTAACCTCGGGTCGCGACCCAAATTTGGGTCGCGGGCCATATCGAGATGGGTCGCAGGACCCGCAGGATTTTATGAAAAACAAACAGCAATCACAGCGTTTCATTGGTTTTTAATGTTCCATTGGGTCGCGGGGTTCTAATATTTTTGAATTTTGGGTCGCCAGGCAAAAGGGTTAAGAACCGCTGCTGTACACAGTTAGTTTTTTTTAAGTGTCCCTATATTGTAATCAACCCACCGTTCGAACTATTTTTTGTTGAGGCTGCTTGCCTACGACACATACACACATACATAGGCAGCCACTTTTACGTTGAAGTTTTAGGTTTCAATATTTAAGAAAGAGCTATAGCAGTGGTAGAAATACTATATGCCAATAAAATATTATTACAAATCAGCTCTCTCAATAGTAATAAAGTCGTTACTTAATTTTAAAGTGAATACAATATAATACAACAGTATGGTTCGAAAGCTGGGTTATTTTGATATTGGGACAAATTATATAAAAACATTATTTACTTAAAGGTATCCCCTACTATTTATTGTGTTGTGGAAACCTTATGATCGATAGGTTTTACGCGTGTGTCTACTTGTGATTATATGAAAGGGAACTCCAGAAATGTTTACATTCATATTTCCCAAACGCCGCCAATCGCCAAAATGTGTTTCAATTCAATAAAGGCGCGAGATATTCTTTGTAAAGCCATTGGGGTAAAATTTAAATGCTTTTTTTATACATTAGGTTCCTGATGTTGCTCAAAATGTTAGAATTTGCGTGTCATCTTGGCACCGAATTTAATAGGCGTTTTGTGTTCGCAAACAAATAATTTTCTAAGAAATCACCAGATTTCATAGTCCTCAAGTGTTTGAAAAACTTTGTATAACAGAAACATCAAAAAAGGCATAGATTTCATTTAAGAATTACTACTGATTAGAAGATCTAAATAATTAAGTAAGGTAAACGTCCCTGTGATCGACACTGACCCAATGCATGGCACTTGCAACCTTATGTCATAGTAAGACAGATGGGTGTCATCTACTGGGCGTTGAGGCGTCGAGCATCGGTACATTACCTTAGTTCCTGGATCCCAAACAGCTACCACTACCTACATTTGTAAAACAAAAAGATCCTAACTAAAACGCATAAATTGAACTAATTACGTCTAAAAATTTACCTAAGAAAATTGAAATAATACAAACTATTTTATATTATAATAGTTTTAATTACAATAATACTACTTAAATAGTTCTTTAATACACTAAGAAGTACCCTGGCCTACCGACTAACTAAATTGGTTATTATAAATTGACCACCTCACGTGCGACCGTCCCTGGGAGTGGGAGGGGGTGGCGGGGCGAAGTAACACGCCATAGCCGTGCGCTTGCGCGCGGGTATCCCCCCACTTGACCTAAAAACGCAAGAGCTAACATTACAGCTCTGAACGTGAGCTATAATTTGCATTGCCCCTAATGTCATTTCGCCTAATTTTTACACCCAAATTAGATGTTAGACCTAAATCCCATAATCTTGTAATGATTTGTCGGTACTAAATGACAACAAGACTAATATGACACAACCTAATAATTACTACACCCGAATGATTATTACACTTAATTGTTACTAATAATAAATGTCAAGAGTATGTACTAATGATTTCTTGAATGGATTTGGACAAATATTGAATTGGCTGAATCTCCAAAACAGTCGGTTAGGTTTGTATTGTGACCACGTATGGCGGAGCGTCAAAAGACTTCCATATGCATCCAGAGCCCACGGCAATCTCGACTCACGAAAGTAAAATTGTATTTATGGTTATCGACGATGAAATTTCGAAAACAAATTTTGCTTTATTAGTAATCTAAATAAATTTGCTTATATTAGTATTCTAAATAAATCGGCCAAGTGTAAATTTATTATTATTATTATCTAGCCTGGTTCGGTTTCCCACTGTAATATCAAAGTGTAAATTAGTGTCATTAAAATTTGGCGTTTCATAATTAGTTATTGGCGTTTCATAATAATGAAAATTCGGGTTAGTCATTTTCGGGTTACCAAAAGTAGGCCAACGAAATTAGGATGAAAGTTTTTCGGGCTAACGGTGGGGGCTTGCGCGATGTTTCCCCCCGCAATCGTACGAATGTACTTCACCGCCCCGCCCCTCATACCCCGGAACGGTCGCGCACAAAGTTGTAAGTCTACTTACATTATTTTAAATACTAATAGGCGAACTGGTCGACGCGCTGAAGATTAGACGGAAAATTATAAAAGAATTATATATTTGTCAGTTTTTTTTTTAATTGAAGGCCTTCGCCTTCACAGAACACAGGATGGTGTTGCCACAAACCAATAAAGGCTTGTTTCAGCTTAACGCGTGTTTGCTTGTGTGCACGTACTTTGAACGTATAGCTATATCCGCATCCGGCTACCGTTTTATCGTTTTTACCGTTTTTCCATGTTTATATTCTCGGCTCATTGCTATAAGAACGAAGGATGCAAAGGACAATGATGTATCAAGCAATGATTGATTCCACACTAGAATAAAGGTGAATGACTGAATGATTTGAATGATTCGTTGCAAACGGATTGAGATGACAGAACCGATGCGTGCGTTCAAATATCATTGACAATCACTTTAACCGCTGTCGTTTCAACCCGTTTGTTGTTGCTTTTTTTCTATTAGCCACGAAATTTACAAAATAGCATGATATGACAGATTATGCCACGGATAAAACTTTATGATCGTGAAATTAGTTTTTTTTTTTTCATTGTAATTTGTAATTTCATATTGAGGTCTAAATGAGCTATTAAAATGTGATCATGAAATATAAATAAATAAATATCTTGGAACGATCCACACCAATTGATCTAGTTCCAAATTCGGCAACGCCGTTTCTATGGCAACTAGACAACGAATATGCACACTAGCACACTTAAACAGGGCCACCCACAACAATGCCACTTGGAGGGGAAGTATCTTGGATATTGTAGATGGAACATTTTACGGAAAGAAGACATTTTGATTTAGAAACCAATTTAAACTGCATTCATAGACTTGGTTTGACTTGATTTTATAAATCAACATGGTTGACATATTGATTAATTTTACATAAACACGCATACATATTCTCACGCCTATATTCCCAAGAGGGGTAGGCAGAGCACATAAAGTCAAAAATCCAGTGCCACGTTTAGCAATTTCAGGGTAACGAGATGGTTAAACGTGATATGCAGTGACAGGTTGCTAGCGTATCGCCCACAATACCCTAACCCTTTCCCAGAGTCGACTCTTACGACACCCACGGGAAGAAAGGGGGAGGTGCTATTCTAACCCGGCACCACACGGGGATTAATTTTGTATTAAAAATATCTTCATGAAGAAGCCTTTTCATCGGTATAATAAAGCGACATTTTTTTCGTGTAGTGGGCTAGTGGTTTTTTTCCCATGTCATCCATGTAAGTATCCAAATCAAATTGAAATCAGTTTAAACTGTTTTTGATATTAAAATGATGTCGTCTTTCTGTAAAAGGTTCTACCTGTCTTATTCAATCCCTCCATTGTGGCCATTGAGGATAGAACCTATAGAGTACTAATGTCATCTTGGTTGTTCGGAAATTATTCCGCAAAACAATTGAAGTGATCGCAGTGCTCTTATTGGCCGGCCCAAGATCGCGCGTAACGCTAGTGCCTTTTTCTCTACGGTTATTGGCTCTGTACAGTTTCTGTGACAGTGACGGTGACGTTTAGTATGTTGAAATCAACAAACTATTTGCGGACCGGGGTTGCGAACATTATTTCTCTCTAGGTTCTATCCTCTATGATTGTGGCATAGTCGTTGGGCGCCCTGTATATTGATACACCTAAAAACAGGACATCTTCTCGCAGGTTCACAGATTAAAAAACCAGGGTTGCACGTGCTATGAAAAATTCTCAGTCCCAGATTGGACGAGTGAAACCTGAGGTTGGAGTTGCCACGGATTAAAAGGTAAACGTTCCTGTGCTCGACACTGACCCAATAAATGGCACTTGCAACCTTATGTCAAAGTAAGACAGGTCACAGATGGCTGTCATCTACTGGGCGATGAGGCGTGGAGCATTAATACATTTACCTGAGCTAGTGTTAGATGGGCTATTTAATAATTAAAAAGTTTTACCATTCCTTTTTGGATAAAAAAAATTCTACTTAGAATCGAAAACATAACCGAAATGTAATTCATGAAATAAATTCCGTTACTTTGTTTCATACACTCAGTACGACGGTCACGGAATGGGATCATAAAATTAGTATGAAAAATTGCGGACCTTTTTTTTTCAATTTGTATGAAAAGCGGCCATGAGTCTAAAAATGAGCACCCATTTTTTTATTGAGTATCTTAATCGGTATTGAGTATTATCAGGTATAAAGAAAATGAAATACACGCAAAAACAGAATATATGCTACGTTAGCTAAAAAAAATCCTTTACTGTCTTGCGTTAAGTTAAGTTAGATGACGGTATGTATAGACAATGGTACTAATAGTGAAAAGCCCATCGCCTATACACATAACTTAACCTATTTCCTTAGTCGCCTCTTACGACATCCACGGACGAAATGGAGAGGTGTAATTCTAAACCCGACACCACACGGGTAGACAATCAAGCTGATATATTTTTTGTCTGTATTCCCTGACGGGGTAGGTAGATCGCACGAAGCGGTACGTAGACAAAACCATGACTTACAGGCTTCGTGGCCACTGTTAACATATTTTTTTCGGTTTTGAGTTGTCAGGTATAATAGTGACAGGTTGCTAACCTGTCCCCTTAAATATACATACATACATACATACATATCCTCACGCCTGCATTCCCAAGAGGGGTAGACAGAGCACATGAATTCAAAAATCCAGTGCCACGTTTAGCAGTTTCATGGTAACCAGATGGTTAAACGTGATATTGCAGTGACAGGTTGCTAGCCCATCACCCACAATACACTAACCCTTTCCCAGAGTCGACTCTTACGACACCCACGGGAAGAAAGGGGGAGGTGCTATTCTAACCCGGCACCACACGGGCCTTAAATATACCTTAGCCTAATTCCCTAGTCGCCTCTTACTTATCCACGGAAGAAATGGTAAGGTGTTAATCTAAACCCAACACCACACGGGCATATTTATATTAGACACTACTCTATTGACGGTTTGTGGCAAATCAATTGATTTCCACATGAATTCCAAAAAATCCAGAATTGTGAGAATAGGATTCGAACCCAAGACCCTTTGCATGAGAGGCCAGGGCACACCTCTGGGTTGCCACAACTCAGATAATATTGAAATAATAATGAATTACTAACAAAGGAAATAAAATAGGCTTTTTCCTTTTTTTATACAGTTATACACACATTCACGCTTCGCAACCACTTCTAGCATACTTTTTAGGTTATAAGTTGGCACACATAACAGTAGTAGGTTGCTAGCCTGTCGCCTAAAATACAACTTAACCTAATTCCTTAGTCTCCTCACGACATCCACGGAAGAAAGGGATAGATGCTATTCTAAACTTGACACCACACGGCCAATAATAGGGAAGTTGTCAATTTTTTTTTTAGTTTCTATTTAGCCGTCAGATAGATCACCGAAAAACAGTGTAGACTTATTTTTAATTTAGGGACATTGTGAAACTTTGCGTGACGTCACAATCGCCCACCCCAGAAGTTGATGATCTATACTTCTGTCGATATTCAATTATTTGATGAACCAAAAAACAAGTCCCATATTCTTCCATAATCTAATTAATAGACTAATTAAGAATGATATAGTTTTCATGTCGAGCCAATCTCGGCACAAAAAACGTGAGTCGATTATTTCACTATGATATACTTTTAGCCCAGTACACATCCTACGAGTATTAAAGGTATCGATAATAATTTTAAACAAAAAAACCGACTTCAAATTAGCAATATTTTGAAAGTATTCTGGTTACTGAATGTAAAATCTTGACTTCATCAACAAATTACCGAAAACGCCGTACATCTCCATATAAAATTTGAAGAGTTCACTCGATTTCTCCAAGATTCCATCATCAGATCCTGGTTTCGTGCCAATGGGACCAATTTCGAGTTATACCATTTCGATTAAAAAAAAAAATTTTGAAAATCGGTCTACGGGTCTCCGAGATATCGAGTAACATAAAAAAAAAAATTAGTTCGAATTGAGAACCTCCTCCTTTTTTTGAAGTCAGTTAAAAACGTTCATAACACTAGCTTCATTGAGACAGTATCTCATGACAATTCCAACCTCAGATTGTATACACCAAATCTCCACCCAAACTCGAACTTCGACATAGCTCGAATACATACCGCTGTAAAACCGAGACTTCACTGCCATACATTCGTTATGAAACTCCCTCTCCGCTTTTACATCGTAAGCTCATACATCGGACCACAGACATATCGAAATAGATGACTCAAGTGTATGTACTTCGCGTGCCAAAAGGGAGAGCAATGCTCTTCCTTTGACGCGATTTCATTTAGTCTTATACCACTTAGGTTTAACTGTCTAGAGACAGTACAAATTGAATAAAGCAGCGTCACTTTTGAATTGGCTTCACTCTGACTGTCAATGCCCATCACTAAAGCGATCATGTGACGTTACAGTAGGTAGAGAAAAAGTGGCACGCTTGGTTTTCATACAAATGAACTCGCGGTATCTATTTCGATATAGGTCTGTGCATCGGACGGAGTCGTTACAAGTGAGAAACCTAGTAGTTACCATACTACCTCCACCTTATACCCTAACGCTGCAATAAACGTGTGAGAATTACCGCACAGTTCAGAACAGCCATCACACGAGTTTTACCGGTCGGAAGCAGGGATTGGTACCGGTATTCTTACTTTTAAATAAGGTATAGCCGGTGTATGCATTTCGGTATTTAATAAAAGTCCTAATAAACGGTATAATCAAAACCGGTATTCAAATGTAGTAACGGTTTCGAGAATTGACAACATTACCTCTATTTGATACCAATAAAAACATTACCGTTATAACTGTCAGTGCCAAAACAAGCGAGTTTCCTGACATGACAACATAGCGAAAATACAATCCGACGTCCTTTCCAAGGTCATGAACCATCATCAAAACCAGATTTCTTCTAAATCGGTTCAGCCAACAATGCTATTGAATAACGTTACACCTATTTGTTGTGCTTCACTCATAATGTGTACTTGACACCTTATCTATTGAGAGCAACGATTACCGGTATTAAATAGAGGTTAAAAATAGTGTAATTTTTTGGGCAGTAATCGTTTGACAATTTATACAGGTGGCCGGAAATTGCAAATTTTAATCAGTGGTCGGGTAAACGCGTTTGAAAAACCCTGTAAAATATTTCCTATAAATTTTCACTATCGACCTTGTGCGAGACGGATCTTTCATCGCTTTTCATGTCATTGCGCCCTGTGTTTTGCCTACTTTACTTCCCGTACGCAAGTCTCGTTAGTAACTTCGACACTGTGATCGTACGCAGTTGACAAAAGACTGGGCAATATTTTCAGTTTTTCGTTAAAAAATTACAAGAAAATTCGTGGAAAAAACTTCACCGGGCTTTTGAGACGCGTATACCACTGATTAAAACATTTACATTTCAGTCTGGGCACGATTAGATATTAAATTTGAACGGTTTACAATCCCTGGCCGCAAGGCTCGCGGTAAAACTCGCCCGTGGTGCTATCAAAAGAACAGCACGTCGAATATGAAGGCTATGTAGGCGGCGAAGGCTATCGTGTCCCAGCCGAAGAGCGCTATGGCTATGAGGGCGCACTCCAAGTGCGTGTATTTCTTTTTCGGCTTGTTCTTGGAGCGGTAATAAGCGTGTTTCTTACCGAGAGTGCGGACGAGCCAGGGCGCGACCGTTTGTTTCGTATTCATCGCCGATTGGACGTCGTTGAGGGCCGCGTTCAGTTGGTGAGTCAGCTCCTGTGGCATTATAAATAAATATCATCATCATCATCATCATCAGCCTATATACGTCCCACTGCAGGGCACAGGCCTCCTCACAGCATGAAAGGGCTTGGACTATAGTTCCCACGCAGGCCCAGTGCGGATTGGGAACTTCACACACAACGTTGAATTTCTTCATCGCTGTGTGTAGGTCTCCTCACGATGTTTTCCTTCACCGAATAGCTCGTGATAAATATCAAATTCGATATCGCACATAAATTCCGAAAAAATCAGAGGTGCGAGCCCGGGGTTTGAACCTACGACCCTCTGCTTGAGAGGCCACAGGTCGAACCGCTGGGCTACCTCGGCTTTTTAAATAAATATAACAAATATCATTGGACGATAATACGCTTCAGGCTTGACACTACTAAACTTTATAATACCTTGGTTCACAATACCCCTATTTATCAAATTAGCAGAGGGTCATAATCATAATACCTAAATGTCTAATAGTCTCATTCTTATAATGGACTAAAATCGATTATTTTACTTTGAATCGGCCTTTTTCGGCGGTATTTGTTCATTAAAAGAATAAGACAACTTGACATTTAGTTATTATGAGCCTGTGGTTATTTGATAAATAGGGGTGTTGGGAACCAAGGTATTATGAAGTTTTGTAGTTTCAAGCCTAAAGCAATATTTACACCAATCATCTAGTCCCAAGTTAGGTAATTTAATGCCTGTGTTATGGGTACTAGACAACGGATAAACTTACATATATATGTAAATATAAACATCCAAGACTCGAGAGCAAACATCCCTATTCATCAATTCATCATACAGCCATCTGGCCCGAACGGGGATCGAACCCGGGACTTTAAGCTTCACAGTCTGGTTCTCTAACCGCTGGGCTATCCGGTCGTCAGACATTGAACGTTGGGTAAGGCATAGTCAAGGATACCTGTGCCACTGTGACATTTCTTGTAAAATAAGTGACACAGTTACCAAATTCTTTGACTATACTTATCACTACCGGATTGTGTGTAACGTAAGAATCTCAAAATATACATACATACATACAACCACGCCTGTTCTCAAAAGTGATAGAAGACACCTTGATAATGAGTAATTCACACAATTTTTTTGCCCGTGTGGTGCCGGGTTAGAATAGCACCTCCCCCTTTCTTCCCATGGGTGTCGTAAGATACGACTCTGGGAAAGGGTTAGTGTATTGTAAGCGATAGGCTAGCATTCTGTCACTTCATTATTACGTTTTACCCTGAAATTGGTAATCGTGGCACTGGATTTTTGAGTTCATGTGCTCTGTCTACCCCCCTTGGGAATACGGGCGTGAGGATGAGTGTGTACTTTCTGATAGCGTGGCACTTTGGGGTGAAATAGTGTACTAGGGTACCTGATTGCTGCACTGCGCTTGCACATGCGCCAGCTTGACTTGCGCCAACTCTAGTTCCAGATCGCGCACTTGCTGCCTCAGGCGAGCCTCGGTGTCGCTCTGGTTCTCTTTCTCGTCCTCCTTCTGCTCGGTGTCTGCGCAACGATTGATGTGTGAATAGAATGCACGGGATTCTCGACAGTCATTTGTCACTAGCAGTGTGATACTCTGGTGGTTTAGGTACTAAACTAAATGTTAACAAACTTCATGTCAGATTTGACAGGTTGATAATTTTTTTTATTACCCATATTTTCAAATAGTTTCGCAAAGGATTCTTACCTATACCTTATTTGTTTAGGTAGTTAAAACAATATAAACAATCTTGACGTGTCTTTTTATTTAAACGTACACTTTACTTTACATTTTACCATTTAGGTATGAAAAAATCATTTACTTTCATAATTGAATTGTATAGTGTAACGATTTTCATTTTTAGAGAGTGTATTTCAACAAAAAGACATGTCAAGATTGCTTACATTGTTTTAACTACCTAAACAGTTAAGGTATAATATTTATTCATCTGATGAACGTTAGTGTTCTAATTCCGATTGTTTCTGGTATACCTAAACTATAGGCACTAACAGAAATTTTTTTTTTGTTTCCTTCCTTTGCTAAACTATTTGAGCATTCGATAAAATGATGTTGTAAAAAAAAAGATTCTTAACCTGTCAAATCTGACATGAAGTTTGTTTACATTTAGTTAAGTACAGTATTACCAAACAAAGAATGCTCCACGATATACCTGCGTAATAAATCAGTTTTGTGGAGCGGGAAACTTCGATCTACCAATAATAAAAGAGAATATTTCACGCGCTGAACACTTGCGTTGTGATTGGTTATTGATTGAAGTCTCAGACAGATGACTTATAACAGATGTCTAGCAGCCCAGCGCCAAATGCGTCGAGTAGCCGACAAAGTTTGCGTGCATAGCAAGCAAAATTGTGCCCAGAGCGTTTGTTAATAAAGTTCAATATAGATAAATTACTCGTTCGGCTACTCTCGGATATCGTTCTGCGCTTCTCGGCGGAGACGGTAACAGCCGATACGACTTCTTTTCTTGGGAATACTGTACCTAAACCGACGTAAAGAAGGTTCACTGCCGAACGATATTTAGGCATTGTGCTAAGAAAGAGTTTCTACGTAAATAAGTTCGATGTCGCCAAACTTAGAGATGAAATCACGATTTTCAGTTTTTACTTGTCTGATACGACTTTGCTTCATGCCCAATTTCATGATGGAAGGTCATCGAAGTGATGTAAGGGTAAGGGTGCCTTTCAATTATATAGAGGTGTAGAACCCTGAAAAGAATAGTAAGTTTGTCAATCTAATGTTAAATACCTTTGTTGTCCTTTTGGGCGATTTTAGCGCTGCAGTTGACGCACTCTTTGACATAAGCCTGAAACAATATTGTTGTGTTTAATAAATTTCGCACCTTGCTAATATAATAGAAGTGAATTTTAATTTTTAGTTGGATTTGGAAGTAAATTTTTTAGGTCCTTACAATTTTATATTCGTCATAACATAATAAATAGCAAAAATGTTGTTAAATAGTCCTCTAAAACATAACATAATTATTTGACAATTGAAATTGTACGCAAAATTTATTATGAAATCACAATCTGTCAAAATCTTTTTGATAAAGCAAAGTTAAGCCAGGTTGGAACACTGCATTTTTTTTCAAGCCAAGGATACACTAGGGGACAAGTGTCCTACGACACGTGTCCAGCAACGTCGGGTGAAGTAGCCGGTTTCCGGACCTCGCTCGACATGTCTGGCAACATCGCGCGACACGTGTCAATACGACACAATAAGTCGCGCGATGTCGCCAGATATGCGAGGCGAAATCGGCCGGCTTCGCTTGACATGTCGCCGTCACATGTCGTGGGACATTTGCCCCCTAGTGTATCCTTGGCTTTAACTTGTTTCCGTGAATGAGGTATGCCATAGCTTAATGGGTTAATGGGCTATGTTACTACATTTGGAACATACCTGTAGCTGGTGCACTTGACGATCGAGTCTCGCGCATATCTCGCGGTAGTCGCGCGCGACCGCCGCGTTAGAGGCCGCCTCTTTCTTCGCCACTTCGAGCGCCAAACGAGACTGCGAAAGAATGGCACATTCAGAAAATACTTGCAAGGCCCCGATTTTATTTTATTTATTGGAGCAACAACATTACATACAGTCACGAACCGGGATTGTTGAGCCACTTGCCACTGTTCGCAATTTACACGTCTAATCAATGACCGATGTGACGGGCTAGATGTCAGCTATTGGATTAGTATTACACGACCAAGTTACAAACATAGGTAAGTGGCTCAACAATCCCTGTTCGCGATGGTCGATGGTACATTCATCAAGCCTATATACCCCAAATTGGGCAGGCAGAGCAGACTAGTCGCTGCATAGACATAACAATGACTTCACGTTTCGTGGCCGTTCCTAGCTTTATTTTAGGTGTTTGGCTGGAAGGTATAATAGTACTAATAGCTAAAATGTACTTTAACCTTTTTTCCGTGTAACATTTCTTCCGTGGATGTCGTAAGAGGCGACTGAGGATAAATAGGTTCTAAGTATGCGTTAGACGACAGAATAGCATCCCGTCACTATTGTACCTATTAACACATTCACGACCAACCCTAAAATCAAAACATCTGCGCGGAACCGAGTAGTCTATAGCTAGTACAAAATTAACCCGGCCACCGGGTTCTCGGTATCTCGCGAATGTTTTGACGAACCCGGGAGCCGGGTCCTTGGTTCTGAATGTGTTAACTTAAAACCTTAAAGTGAATTTGACACGGTTTCGACTGTGTCTTGATTTGGTATGCTCTGCCTCCAATTTGGGAATACAGGCGTGATGTATGTGTATCTAACCAATCAAAGCTGCGACCGTCAAAAGCATGTTATATCATCCATATACACGTGTCTGTCAACTGACCTCTGCCAGCTGGGATTCGAGCAACTCCTTGTCCTGTTGCAGCTGTGTGTTTGTCCCTTTCAGACGCTCCAGTTCACCGTTTATCTTCTCGTTCTCGGCTGATTCTGTAAAAAAACGATATTAAATAACACGGAAATTCTAGGGGCAATTTTTTTGACAGGGAAGCTCCTACTAGGTGTGAGACTCCCATCCTTTAGATGTGTCTACAAACATTATCATTTAATAAAATCTATGGACGTTGTATATAATCCATGTATCGTCAGATTCAGCTTAAAGTGACTTTAATTATGTGAAGTTTACTAGTCTTGATCAAATATCAGATAACCAACTTTGTAAAATTCACAGGTCCCTACGCATAACATCTGCCTGGACCTGGACAGAGATCTATCTATTGGAGTCTTTCCCACAACGTCGTGAAGACGACATCATCCTGTCATCCTGTTTATACTCGTAAATGCCATTCATAGAGGACAGACCAACTAGAAAAACAATGATGGCAAACCGTCAGTTTATTTCAACTTACAAACTGTCACAGAAACTGTAAAGAGCCAATAACCATAGAGGAAAAAGCCACTGCGTTACGCGCGATCTTGGGCCGGCCAATAAGAGCACAGCAAACGCCGCCATGCTTTGGCGGAATCGTCTTCGAACAAATTCAATGATATTAGTACTCTATAGGTTCTGTCCTCTATGACGCCATTAAGATGTCTAAGTTCTTGTGCCAAACTTCACAAGAGAGTGGTCGACACTAAGTACAGGTACAAACCTTTAATGAATTTCTCGTATTCCAACTGGTACTTGTTGAGGCGTTTCATTTTGATGCTGCAGGCTAACTTCACGATCTGGCGGGGTGCCTCTTCGGCGCGGCACTTTTTCGGGAGAGTCACCCTGATAACAAAAATAAGACATCTCTAAAACCTGTATGGGAATACCAGAGATAGGTTAGTATTACTACTAGGTCCATTCTCGAGGGTGCTTGCAGTAGACTTTTCTTTTACTAATTGGACCTCCTCTGGCAATATGAATCGGAATTCACGTTCTTTTGAGATGTCATAGAGACTCTCAATTATTATTATTAAAGATGATTGAGCGATCTCTTTGTACTTAGCTTTGGATACCGACGTATTGAATTTTAGTTTTAGCTTAGTCATAAAAATAGCTCTTCAAGTTTTTGTGATTATTTTACTCAAACATTATATAGCGTGGATTGTATTTCGAAATAGATAATCTGAATAATATTCGATCTAATTCCACATAAGTCTCAAAAGTTATCCGAGTGAGAAAGAATGTCAGTGAATGCCGTTAGAGAAGAGAGAGGTAGAATAAACAGTGAATGCCATATCGATCGCAAGGTAACGATTGCAAACAAAGGCTCTTCTCAATTTTAAACTAAACGAGTAACTCGGCATTTCACCAATATAACTCGGCACTTTAACTTAGTAACTCGGCACTTCGACAAACTAACTCGGCACTTCAACAAACTAACTCGGCACTTTAACAAAATATCTCGGCACTTTACCCAACTAACTATAAACAGTACTCACCTGAAGTACTTCAGGACTCCTTCGAAGTCGTGCTGAAGCAGGTCCTTGCGCGACCGGGAGAGCAGCGACAGCGCTATTTGGAACAGCGTGTCCATGCCTTGGAGGAGGAACACGTCCAATATGTGGTACACCTGGAACACGGGCGAACCGTCAAACTAAAGGCACAAAACTGGTCATGACATGTCTTCAAATGCTTTGTTGAATTCATAACTAAAAGCCGGTTGCTGAGCACAGCGAAATAAGAGCGACCTGCTGCTATCTATCTCTGTCACACGCGTGCAGTGATATTGTCCTCACGCTCGCACAGTGCGAAGCACGTGTTCGCTGTGCTCCACGATGGTCTTTAGCCCCCGTCACAATCACACTAATATCATAAAGGCAGTGTGTTTATGGATCAATGAACTTTTTTGTTTTGTTATTATTTGTAAGATCTATTAGGGTTGTGTAGATGGGCCCGTATAAAAGAGAAGACCTAGACGGACGTTCCGTGACCAGATCGGGAACGTTTTAGAAGAAGATCAGTCAGCACCCGAAACTGACGATGTATGAAGAGATTAATGAATGTGAATGAAGCAAAAGAGGTATCTAAGGATCGTAGCTAGTGGAAAAAGTGGTTTCGCTTGCCCCTGTGGGAAAGAGGCGTGTTGATACGCAAGTAAGTATTAAGTCCTTACCTATGAAATTGGCGATTTTTCTTTCATGATTCTAACCATCGCAACTTCCATAACATAAAAGATATATTACGTACTCATTATTATAAAGGATTTTGCCTTCGTCGTGCAAATTTTGACTGCCATAAATGCAAAGAATTGTATCAACAAGCCCACAAAAAAATATTTTGAAAATCAAGATTTTTCATGCTTCCAGAATTATGTATGTAATTGGTTGTAACAATTAATTGCTCCATTTTTTTTTTCATTAAAATTGATTCTCGTATTTAGTTTTAAATTACTTTAAACACGGACATAAGTTTTATAACGCTATCATTTGGTTGCCAAATAATTGTAAAAACACTTAGTATGAAAAACGCAAATGTCATGAAAATCTTCATAGAAAACGCCAATTTCATAGGTAAGGACCCAATATAAGTATGTATGTATATTTTAAGCGACGGGCTAACTGCGAATCTTACCAACGGCAGCGGAAACTTGGCAGTGAACACGGTGAGGAACCACTGGGACGCGAACATGTGCGGCTCGACGCCCAACTCTTGGAAGTGGGCGCGGAGGTCGGGCAGTTGCTCCTGAAAAAAGCAATGAGGTCAAGCGGCAGCCTTTGCACAACGATTGAAGGGTTCTGTACAAAACGTGAACAGAACAAAGAGTCATACAAGTAGTAAGAGTTTTGTACGTCTTGGTTAAAGTCTACCAGGGCTTCATAAAGAAGATAGAAGATACTTTTATATCATTTTTTGTAAACTACTAGGCGTTGGTTCGAAGTAAGGTAAATGTACATTGGTAGCATTGGCTCGACGCCTCAACGCCCAGTAGATGACACCCATCTGTCACCTGTCTTATTATGACATAAGGTTGCAAGTGACATGTATTGGGACAGTGTCGAGCACAGCGACGTTTATCTTACGAGTTGAAGTTTTATTTTGAAATGCATTGATGTAGGGATACCAAATCTAAATTTACTGACAAACCTAGTTTTCTATTCAGCATTCAAGTTTTTCGAAGAGTTAAAAATGGCTTTATCCGAAAGATGGACAGTCAGACATTTTTTTAGTACTACACACTACACTTACCTCCATAAGTCTGTCCAGTTGATGGAGTCTCATGTAGAGATCACCAAAGCCGTCCTTGTACAGCTCTCGCAGCCCGTAGCCGTACATAAGACGGACGAGCAGACAGAACGCTTGTTCCTCCGGCATCTGAGGGTGTAAGAGAATTAGCATTCAGTACGTTTAAGGACGTTTTACTAAAAAAAAAAAAAAATATCTGCACCCCCAAAAGGTGACTATGGCACGTTTTCGTGTTTCATAGCAGTACAGTGTCATGTAGACATACAGTGATCGCTAATAACCGTACGATTGTACTGTTGTAGATGTAGAATCGCTCATAGACGCGTGTCTCAAGCAGGCAGTAACCCAACTGTTCCGAGGTATCGTGTCTGTGTGCGATGCTCGCGCATTTCATATGGAGATAGATTTCTGTACCATCGCGAACAGGGATTGTTGAGCCACTTACCTATGTTTGTAACTTGGTCGTGTAATACTAATCCGATAGCTAACATCTAGTCGGTCACATCGGTCATTGATTACACGTCTGAATTGCGAACCATGACAAGTGGCTCACCAATCCCGGTTCGTGACTGTACTTGTCTGTTGTGGAAGTTCTGAAAGGGTAGTTGACTTACGTGCAACAGCAGCGTGGCAGCGAGGAAGCTAAGCCCCTGGCAGTAGCCGACTTCGATGTCGTATACCGCGTACGCCCTCGCCATACGCAGCAGCGAGTCTTGGCCCAAGCCGCCGGCTTCGCGGAAGAAGTCGTGCGCGGGAAAAGTGCGCGCTATATCGCGCTGTATGACCGCTTCGAACGGGCAGTCCTGTGGACAGAGAGAGAGATGCCACACACTAAACCAGTTGGTGGTATTATGCATACAACGTGTCACAAAAAAACCGAGTGAAAATGTAAATTATTAGAGCGAAAAATATTGTGAACCATCGTAAGCTGTCACTTAGAACTGAAGCTATCATAGATTATTTAACAAAGTGTATTCTTTGACGGATTTTCATATTTTTCATTCAAAAAGGTTTGCAAACTCAATAAGATGAATTAATGGATATTTTCTTTTTCAAATATTGTAAAGTGAATACTTTTAATGGGCCATTTAAATCCCTTTCTGCTTTACTCGCATTTTTGTAACACGTTGTAGAAAGTCCGTTCTCGTACAAGTTGAGGTATAAAGATATTGTTGTCTCGTTCTAGCGTTGCCAGCAGCACGCGAAATTGTAAGTCCTGTGACCTAAGCCATCATGTTCCGTTGGCTCAAAATCGGTGTTACCACTCGTCGATGTAAACGAATAAAAACATTTCGTAACTGTGTACGTAAAACTTTTTTCCTAAATTGAAAAAGACCAACACGTTTTTATAAAATAGGGCCAGAACCCAGTGATGTTGTTCAAAACTGTTTAGCCTATATGCGGTAGTACTAGAGACGAGTATAAGAATGACTGACTCATTAAAAAATACAAGGTAACAAAATAACAATAAGTTTCAGAATGCACTTTCGCCAGAGCCTAGAACTTCGCTGAGCAAAGATAATTCGTTTGATCAATCACGCTTGTATTGAAAAATTGGGTAGGCAGATCACAAAAACGTCACATGGACAAAACAATCTTACGTTTGGAGTTAAATACAAGAACTAACAGTGCCGGATACCCAAGTCGCTGTCGCGTAAGGCTTCTATACTTCCTTAGACGCTTTTAACGACATCCATCCACACATCCATCATGGAAGAAATGAAGAGGTGTCACAAAGGAAACGTTCCAAAAATACATTCAATCACGCCTGCGTTCCCAAATGGGGTAGGCAGAGCACACGAAACGTGGCATAGACAAAACCATACGTATATTTCACCCGAGCCACTAGCATAATTTTAGAATTGAAAACAATCCGAAGAGGTACTATAATAGTGACAAACCTCTTACGACATCTACAGCAGGAAAGGAGAAGTATTATCCCCAACATCGCGCAGGACCATTAATACAAAAATAAATGGGGTAGGCAGAGCACACGAAACGTGACATAGACGAAATCATAGACTATTTCACGCTTCGCAGCAACTTCTAGCATCGTTTCAGGTCTGCAAAGATGGAAGAGGTAGAATAGTGACAGGTTGCTAGCCTGTCGCCTAAAGCGTACCTAAATCTATTTCCTTAGTCGCCTCTTACGACGTCCACAGAAGAAAAGGATATTATCCCATTCCAACATCGCACAGAGTCATTAATACAATAATTTTAAACAAAAAAAAACAGACTTCAAATTTGTGATGTTACTGAAAGCATTTGTCTAATGAGGGTGACCTTCCATCACCAGCAAGCCTGACTAATTACTGAAATAATAATTTCCAGTCTGCAGGTGCATTTCGTATTGAATTAATTATCCTTTAACTCCTAAACAATAAGGAGTTGACCTTCCATCATCAGCTCAGTCATTTACTGCCAAGCGTAAATACTGGTGTAGCTTTGAAAAATGTACTAAATCCACTACCTCTGCCTATAAAATTTGAGGGTTGCCCTCGATTTCCCTCATATTCCATCATCAGGTCAAGACATGCTGACAATGGGACCACCTGGAAACTATATCCTTTCAGACAACAAAAAATAAATCGGTCTAGGCGTCTTCGAGTAATCATCGAACACAAAAAAAAGATCTCGACGAATCGAGAACCTCCTCCTTTTTTGAAGTCGGTTAAAAATAGTGTCTATAGTAGATTTGTTTAGGTAGTTAAAACAATGTAAACAATCTTGACATGTCTTTTTATTGAAATACACAGTCTAAAAATGAAAAACGTTACACTATACAATTCAATTTTGAAAGTAAATGATTTTTTCATACCTAAATTGTAAAATGTAAAGATTTCGATTTATAAAGTGTACGTTTAAATAAAAAGACACGTCAAGATTGTTTATATTGTTTTAACTACCTAAACAAACAAGGTATAATAACAACTGTACCTTGCTGATGAGAGTCCGGTAGGTTTCCATTAGGTTGTCGTTGGGATCGACGGCGGCGAGACGCAACCAGACTTCGCCTCGGAGCGCCTCGGGCACTCCGACGCGCACCAAATGGTTCAAGGCGCGGGGCCGCTGGCCCGTCCAGCTAGAGGATAAAAACACTATAGCATGAATTTAAGTACAAATACAAGTGTTCGGATCTTTAGAAGACATTTTTTTTATATAATAAAGGAACAACAAACGGCCGAATAGCCCAGCGGTTAGAGAACCTGACTGTGAAGCTTGAGGTCCCGGGTTCGATCCCCGGTCGGGGCAGACGTTTGTATGATGAATACGAATGTTTGCTTTCTAGTCTTGGATGTTTATCTATACATAAGTATAAGTAAGTTTATCCATTGTCTAGTACCCATAATACAGGCATTAATTTGCCTAGTTCGGGACTAGGTGAATGGTGGAAATATTATCCAGTGACATTTATTTATTTATTTAATAAACAGCACTATACGAGTAGCATCAATTCAATAAATACACAAGTGTCCGAATCTTAAGAAGACATTTTGTTACATTCAATGTCACAAAAAAAGTTAAAAACTCCATCGAAGCGTAAATAAACCTGCCAAGTGCGAGTCGGACTCGCGCACGAAGGGTTCCGTACCAAAAACTGCAAAAATTCAGAATTTTTGTATGAGAGGGGCTAATATTAATTTTATTTTTATTCAATTATTTATTTTTAAAGTAAATATTTAATTAAACATTCTGTGAGCATTTCAAGTATTTAGCTGTTACAATTATTTAAATAGACCCAAAACAGCAAAAAAACAAACTGGAAAAATATAGGTTTTTTGTATGGGAGCCCCCCTTAAATACTAATTTTATTTTATTTTAATTATTTCCTTTTTAAGTAAATAATTAATTAAATATTCTGTGAGCATTTCAAGTATTTACCTGTTACAGTTATTTAAATAGATCCAAAATAATAAAAAAACACGTTTTTTGTATGGGAGCCCCCCTTAAATACTAATTTTATTTTGTTTTAATTATTTCCATTTAAAGAAAATATTTAATTAAATATTCTGTGAGCATTTCAAGTATTTACCTGTTACAGTTATTTAAATAAATCCAAAATAGCAAAAAAAAACACGTTTTTTGTATGGGAGCCCCCCTTAATTATTATAATTATTTTAATTTTAGTATTTGTTGTTATAGCGGCAACAGAAATACATCATTTGTGAAAATTTCAACTCTCTAGCTCTCATGGTTCGTGAGATACAGCCTGGTGACAGACAGACGGACGGACGGACGGACAGACGGACAGACAGCGAAGTCTCAGTAATAGGGTCCCGTTTTTACCCTTTGGGTACGGAACCCTAAAAAGGTACATAGATATTTTACTTTTTGAGATGGGGAAGGCGTTGACAAAATCATAACAAGTTAGCGTTTCACAACCACGTTTAGCTTAGTTTTAGGTTCAAAAACAGACGAAAGAGGTATAATAGACAGGTTGCTAGCCTGCCGCCTGAAGCATACCTAAGCCTCCATTAGTCGCCTCTTACCACAGATGTGGCTGTATGGGCTTTGTTGCCTTTGCATTTTATTAAAAAAAAGTACTGCCAACAGGATAGTTATGTAGGAGATGAAGTAGGCAAACTGCTGTTACCTTCGCAGGACCTGGGCCCAGTTTTCCAGGACGTCTTCGCCACAGTCTTTCGACACTTCTCCGGTGCCGCTCAGCAAAGGCTCGTCGCCATCTGTGTACAAATGATCATCCCTCATAATCATAAATAGGCTGAGCAATAAAATCTCCCGATATTTTCGTTTCACACTTTAAAACCTTAACTTTTAGCATAGATTTAGGTTGGCAGCTAATTCGATGAACAACTTCACAATGTCCAGTTGATCCATCTTAAACATGTACTAAAAACATAAACACATTTTGAGCATTTTATTAATTGATTAATTTTGTTTTAAAATTGTAAAGATTCAAACAAACAATCTTTATGATGATGCCTTTCAATTGTTGAGGGTACGATTCCCAGTTCAACCACGCAACCATCTAAAAATCTATGAACAAGTTTTTTTTTTTTTTTCATTTAGAACAACTGCTTTTTTAAGCAACTCCCCCTTCTTATGGCATAGCCACGCCTAGTTTTACCAACGTCGTGTCGTAGTCGTTACGTACCCGAGTCAGGATCGAGCGGGGACGGCGGCGCCGGCGCGCTGGCTAGCGGCGAAGGCAACAGGCTGGACAGGGACAGCGGCAGGTTGAGCCGCGACCTGTCGAGCTCGCCTGACGTCTCCACGCTAGCTACATCGTACTGCAGCATGCCTTGGACGTCCACAGTCTGAGGACAAGAATAGATCGAATCCATTATTCACGGAAACAAGTTAATATAGCACTCTCTCTGTCACAAATCCCATACAAATGAAAAAGACAAAAAATCAACGACATTTGAAGTGAATTTGAATTTTTAGTTGAAATTAAAAGTAAAAATTTTAGGTTTTTACAATTTTAGTATTTTATATTCGTCGTAAATAGCAAAAATTATGTTAAATAGTCTTCCCATTGAAAGTTATAATTTTTTAGATTTTTGCACGACCCCTAAGTGATACGTTGTTTAACTTTATTCATTGGTGAAAGTCAATTTAACGAATAATAATTTAACACTCAAAATTGTACGAAATTTTTATTATGAAGTCACAATTTGTCAAAAGTTTTTTGATAAAACGAAGGTAGCCAAGTTTGAACACTGCATGTGTATGGGAGCCCCCCTTAGCTATTATTATTATTTTGATTTTAGTATTTGTTGTTACAGAGGCAACAGAAATACATCATCTCTGAAAATTTCAATTGCCTAGCTCGTACGGTTCCTGAGATACAGCTTGGTGACAGACGGACAGACAGACAGACAGACAGCGAAGTCTCAGTTATAGGGTCCCGTTTTCACCCTTTGGGTACGGAAGCCTAAAAAACAAGTGCGTGCCGGAATCGCGCACAAAGGTTTCCATACATCGAGTAAGAAGCTAACTGCAAAAAAAATTACTTGGGTCTTGTCAGGGGTTTCTTTTTTCCTTGTGACGTGCGGGACCCTAAAAAACAATTGGCCATAGAAAGACAAAGTCTTAAACCGAATCCATTTAATATTTCCAATGTCTTACCTCCTTCAAGTTAATGAAGAACTGCTGCACCAATGGCCGCTTAGAATAATACCAGAATCTCTCTGTAGGCGGAAAGATCTTCACCGGCGTCTCGATGACCAAACTGCAATAGACAGAAGAGTTATAACAACCCAATAAAGGTAGTCAAACCTAGAAAAAGGTCTCCCTCTCAATATGAGAATTTAGGGAACATATTTCTATACAATCTGTGATCAGAAGTTGAAAAATAATCAAAAAGCTAGGTTTTTTTCTATTGGGCCGCGTTCAAGAGAGTACAGACTTCACGCTCCGACACACCGTTCGTCTAGGCGTTACTGGAGTCTTCTTGGCAATGATGGTTTTTCTGAAGCGCTGGTAGACTCAAAAGTGACCTGTAAAAGTGGCGTTAGGAGCCTATTAGCATAAATAAAGTTTTGACTTGTGCTACGCACCGCAGCGGGTCCGGTATGCCGCGTATGACGAGGTCGAGGGCGAGAGACATGTACGCGGGCGCGCCATCCCCACTAGCTACGTTGAAAGCGGCCAATGCTGACTCTCCAGCGTTCCAAAGGGCGCAGACCGAGCACCCTGAACCACCAGAGGAGCCGCTCACCTGGGAAGGCAAGGAAAATGTTCTAGAAGACTACTGATTAGTTTAGAAGAGTGGCGGAAAAAAGGGGAGGGAAAGCCCAGCAGTGGAATATATTATTAGGCAAAAAAAACAGCAGTTAAGAAGACAGCTACAGTTCGTACGTACTACATACATATGTACAATCTTGCATGTGCTGCCAAATGGAGTAGGCAGAGCACGTAGACCAAACCACGACTATTTCACGTTCTGTAGCGACTTCTAGCATAATTTTAGCTGTAAAAACTGACGGAAGAGTTATAACAATGATAGGTTTCTAGTCTGAAGCTGTATCCTTAGTCGCCATTAGTTACCATCTCAAGGAGCCTCATGTCAGGATGTTTGACGCCACGCGCAGGCGCCAACAGGATCCCGAAGCAGCGCTCGATGTATAAACCACCGTAGGGGGTCTGGAACAGAAGGGTTATTTGAAACGATAAACACACAAGACAAAAGACAGTAGACAGATTTCACAGACGGTCCAAAACTGTTTAGAGATTCCAATCATGTATTTCTGACCTGCTGGTCTTCGCCGTCGACCGGCGCGCTGGGCGCCGCGTTGTTGGTAACCTGCTGGACGTTGATGGTGACTTGTTTGTCGATGCCCCCGCGGAGTTTGAAGCCGAGCCTCTCCTTAGGGACGTGGCTAAACGTGCCCTGAGAAAGATAAAGCAAATACCGTAACATCAGACTCTTTTCTAGAACATACACAAAACGCTACATGAACAAATACAAAACTATTTCACCTTTCGTAGCAACTTCAGTTTAGAGGTACCCACTATAGTGATAGGCAGCTAGCCTTCTAAACCCTTCACACATCAGTACACGGGAGAACACATTTGCGACATATTCAAGTCGGCAGATATTCGCCGTGATTTTTATATGCGGAGTTCGAATGGGTGTGTTAAGAGGGGGAAGGACTAAACAGACGAATTTAAATGAAGCAAAAGCGGTACGACAGGGCGGTCGGAAGTTGGACAAAGTAATCTCTACCTACCTAACTGGAGCCACAGATATAGCTCGAAAGATAGAAGTAGCAATGGGCAGGCCACATCACTCGACAACCAAGGTTAGAGAAAAAGTTATGGAGTTGCGATCACGAACGAAAGCCGTGATAGCCCAGCGGTTCGAACTGTGGCCTCTCAAGCAGAGAGTCGTGGGTTCAAACCCCGGGCTCGCACCTCTGAATATTTCGGAATTTATGTGCGATATAAAATTTGATATTTAAATATCACGAGCTATTCGGTGAAGGAAAACATCGTGAGGAAACCTACACACAGCGACGAAGTAATTCAACGTTGTGTGTGAAGTTCCCAATCCGCACTGGGCCCGCGTGGGAACTATCGCCCAAGCCCTCTCATACTGAGAGGAGGCCTGTGCCCTGCAGTGGGACGTATATAGGCTGATGATGATGATCACGAACTGGAGTGGTGGCCGGCTTTCTTTCCCCCAGGTAAGCCGATTATATCTTGAGATTTGAGGGTAGCCGGTGTGTGCAGACGAGCAATCATCCACTGTGTCGTCCTAAGCCCTAAAGGGGAGGTGGAAATCGCACAACAAATACTAGTTGGTCTAAGTCCTTACCTTGGCATCGGTCTCCTTGATCTCGACAGTGCATTCGAGCACGTGCATCAACTGCATCGGCGGAGCGCAAGGCGTCTGGCTCTCAGTTAGGGACCCGGTCATAGATGGCGCAGCGCTCAGATCGCCCACGATTGAGGACGCCATTGATCTGGGTAGGATGCGCTCGAAGGCTTTCGCGAAACAACCTGCGGACAAGTTATGGTGATGAGTTTAAAGGGCAGCTAAGAGCCGCATATAATGCGCCTTTACAATTTGATAGATTTTTGCCACAAAATATCATTACTAAACTCTGTTATCATATCAGTGGTATAAATTCATGAAAACCAAGTCATAGGATTGACTTAGTCAACCCTTGCGTTTTCAATGAATTTTCAGCACTGATAACTGCTTACGTATCAAGTGTAATATTTGGTGCAGAGGAAATCAGGACGAAATCAGAATGTGTGACGAGTTTTCCGCCACAACGTACAGTCGAACCAATAAATTGCTGATCCCCAGTTCTATGATGAGAACTTAATTACAGTAAACGTCTTAGTGGCATTGCATTGCTCGATAACGGGAATCTTTACTGAGTTTATTGTAAGAGTAAAAGGGGTATGCGCAGTAATCGATTTTTAGGTCTATTCGGTATCCGAGGAGCGAGAGGGTGGACGGCAACGCGTTATTGCCAGTTTATTGGTAGATCAGTTGCCCCCGATGCGCCGATTACCCCCACTAGTTTTGCCGAGCGATCTTAAACAAACGCGCGATCTTTCTAATTTAGACATATGCCTGTTTGTCTCCTAATAAAGCTCTATTGTTACATTTTAAATTCATTCAGATAAATAATTATAACAAATTTCTTATTAAAGTGATACTTATGAGTTTTAAGTGGCTACTTGTTACGCTACATCTAAATAAACATGTCACAAAGTGAAGCTCTGAATACAGATATAGCAAGTTAAGTGGAACCACAAAGTAATACGACTTTACAACAAACAAATAAGTACTCAAACGACAATACCTAAGAAAATACTGGAAGCAAAAACTTTTATGTAAAAATTCTTTATGTTAAACTATGAAGATTTGGCCGTCTGGTATACAAGTTTTTTTAACAAGATCATAATATAGTGGTAGACTGCAAAACATAAGTAAAGAATAACTCTCTGCGCCTATTTGATAATATAATAAGCTAGCGGCGACGTTTTAAGTAGGTAGTGGGGGTTCGCGTATCGCTTTTCGACGGAAAAGGCGTAGTCGGAACTAAACCCCGCCATATAAAAAATAAAAACTAGCAAAGTTAGATTTCGCGTACTGTACTTATCGAATCTGTACATCTGGCACGTCAATGAGCGAGTAGAGCCGCGCGCGACAAACTACCTATCACTGTATAACGAAAAGAGTCTGAAAATTACCGGTAGTCCATGTAACGCGCGTTGCCAAGTTAAGCCGGCAACTAGATTTAAAAAACGTCTCAAGCGCAGTATAAAGTTAGAATACGGTTCTTAGATGCATTTTTCAAAGCTTAGACACGGTTTAGTACGTAATATTCGGCAGGACAAGCCGCCTATCCTATATTTTATTAACAACTACAATATAGCAAGGGCTGGCTTGTAAAAATAAACGAAGCACAGCAATTTGATTGCCTTTCGACGCAGTATGTACACATGAGATCCCCCTCTTACACAGAATGTTGAAAAATGCAGTCTAATAAAGAACCACTCTCAAGGGAGCCAACTAGTTAGTTTTACCTAGCTTCTCTGGCCCGATGGCGAATTGTGTGTGAATTTGAAACACCCGAGGCGACTTGCGTGCGGAAATCAACTGCGCGACTTTGGGCCGCTGCCGCCTTTATATAACTTGATGCAAAGTCAGATCCGTCATAGCAATGTTAATGTATGTACAATCTTTCAGAGCCGATCTGAAATAACAATGAATTAGGCATGAGACTGATCCGCACTGTTCCATGTGTCGGGGGAATGCATTTGTTTCAGGACAGAGCTACCATTTATATATAAATATCAATTAGGTAGCTTTGCGCTCAAAGAAAAACTGGACATGTATTCAGTTTGTCTACGTTATTTTGAGTGTCGAGGGAATGCATACGTTTCAGCGGAAGCAGAGCATCGATATTTGAATCAATGTCAATTAGGCAACTTTGCGCTTCAAAAAATAGTAGATTGTTCAACAAGGGACTAAAACAAGTCATACTACATAGTCATACGTGGTTGGCGGCATTAGTATACATTATTATAGGCAATTAGGCAACATTATACTCGTGATTCTTCATGAAAGTAGCTTTTGCAGGCTCATTTCTTAAACTACATACATACATACATAACCGTCACACCTTATTCCCTGCGGGGTAGGCAGAGACAACAGAGCGCCATTCGCTTCTATTCTGACATACTTCTTTCGCTTCACTAACATTCATCACTCTCATCATACACGCTCTACGGTTTCGGGTACTCCTAATTTGGCCTCTCTTTAGTACATCGTCGATCTGGTCGATATACGTTCTTCGAGGGCGCCCTCGACCGACTTGCCCTAACACTCTTCCGTCTCTTCCCTTGTAAATTTGCTTACATATCCTTGCTTCATTCATTCTCTCCACGTGCCCAAACCAACGCAGCATACCTTTCTCTACCCTTGTTATATTACTCTTTTTTAGACCACACTTCTCTCTAATCACGCTATTACGCACTCTATTTAGTAAGTTTGATACCACTCATGCGCATCTCAAACTACACTCGTATATTAATGAGTGTGATTATACAACAATCATACAAATAACTGTCATGTCACTTAGAGGCACTAACCGTCGACTCGTAAGAGTATAACACCCTGATTTCAAAGCCACAGTAACTGTTTCCGGGATGATAAGTAGCTTACGTGTTGATCCAGGGTGTTTGTTTTTTGGATGCAAAATTTCATCAAAATTGGTCCAGCTGTTAAATTTCATAACCGACTTCGGAAGTTGTAATGTCCTTGATATTTTATTATTGGGGTTATGAATATATCACGACGGAACTATCTATGAACCGACTTAGTTTAATGTATAATTTGTGAAAATCTGTTCAGCAATTATGATTTTTATTTACATATGCACTCGGATGGTCTTGAAACCGTGTTCGACAACATGAGAACATAAAAGATTAGTTAGAAATACTCTCGAACCAATAGATTCTTGACCCGCCATAAACCCTATTTTCAGTAAACGTCATTAGCTACTTGCATTGCTTGACAAAAAAAATCAGTACTTACATACTCCGGTGTAACAAGAGTAAAATTCTCTGTCTGTATGAATGAGGATAAAGTAAGAAATCATTCATTCTTTGAATAGAAAAAAATACTAACAAAAACTTAAGGAAGTAACTTGGACGCGTCGAATTTCACCTCAGTATAAACCAAACATAAATTTGTGTTCAAAATGTACCTAACAATTCATATCCATCATTCATCATACCAAACACTGCTTAAACAAGGATTTACACTGAAAATCTAGTTTCACTGACCACGTTTTCGCTCTCTGTTCGTTAATTACTCATTGCAACTATAAATTCTGTTCCACATTTCCGTATCGCATCGATCGGAAAGACAAAATTAACTTTCAATGAACCTAAATTATCAGGTAGCAAAACTTCTAGACGGCATTCAGGATTAAGCTACTTTTACCAGACCCTGTTTCCACTGATTCAATAATCATTAACTACATAGAGCAATTTCATACGTTTACTGTGAACCGCGAATAGAAAACTACGAACTAGCTAATGAATGTATCAACAATTGTGTAGTCAGGACCTGCCTCTTTGTACTCGCTACCTGAATTTTACAAGCATCGTCAATTTGCTACAGGTCATTTGATTTCAGTGTCCTGCGATAGTAGAATAAGAAAAAAGTATAGCATCTTGAGTAAAGAAAAAAATTGTTTGGGTTGATTTTTTACGACGAAAAAATTAAAAACATGTTTTATGGATTCCAAATCAACTTAGAAAAGGCCTAGCTAGATGGACCTATCGTGACCAAATCGGGGACGTTTTAGTAAACGGTTAGGTCAAGAGTACAAGAAACAGAACAGCATGTATGAACGGATGTGGAGGATGGTAGCAAGTGGAACAAAATGGTTTCAGTCTACCTCTACCCCTGTGAGGAAGTGTGACAGTATGTACGTTTGTTTAGTTTTTAATTGAGTTTGTTCAGTGTATACCCTCGGAATTATAATGCGAACTTTGTTTTACTGAATAAATAAAACACTACCGGCGAGTTTATTTACGGAACACGTTTTCGCTAAACAATTGCACTCATCCAGTGAGTGCACGACCCAAAGCCCTAAGCACCTGGTGGAAACTAAACTATATTAAGCCGCGTATCTGTGCATGAAGAAACTAATGAACGTGGATGAAGCAAAAGAGGTATGACAGGATCGTAGCAAGTGGAACAAAGTGGTCTCTGCCTACTCCTGTGGGAAAGAGGTGTGACGGTATGTATGTATCTGTGCATAAGTGGGAGAAATTACATATTTATATTACAACGCTCAAAGGGCAAATGTTCGTGTACTCGACGCTTATTAGTGCATGTCAAAGCTATTAATTAAATTAGAACTGAAAGTAATTACAGTGGAACAAGACGGACACGTTCGCCTCTGCACACGAAGCTATCCTGCATCTTGGTTTATGTAACTATATGCAACGAAAATACAATACAATTCTGATCCATCACGGTATTGAAATACGGACAAAGTGCGCGAGCCCATTGAAATCAGTCGCCATCCGAATTTCAATCGGGATATTGGGTGGTTGGTTCCCCGAAATGGAAAACTGTCCTTTATACTGCTGGCGTATTTCCTGTGCTTTTCGTACATTTTGTACGGACTCGCCGCGCACGGTCGACGCCGGTGGCGGCCACACGTTACCTACAGTCATACCAGGTGCGTCTTGCTTCTTATAAACAGCATTTATGCTCGCGACTCCTTCTTAGTCAAGAAGGAGCGTTGAGGAGGGGACCACACCCCTTCAAAAAAGGACATGGGGATGGAGAGCACACTCCTTAAAAGCAGCGAGGGGCCAGCAATGGCTAACCGGCGGGTATCGCGGTAGTATGCCTATGGCGATCCCGTGACACCCCGCATTAACGGTCGGGGGGGAGAACAATTCCAATTGCATTTCCCAGCCCAAACAAAAAAAAAAAAAAGGTGCGTCTAGCGTCTTGTGGCGGCGTTTGTGGCTGTGGCCATTGGCTCGTGTGGGACGACACTAATACTCGTACTGCGTCTGTTGTCGGTGTAACAGAGGTATAATAGCCACGGGTCGCTAGCCTATCGCCTAAAGCCGCCTCTTACGACGTTCATAGAAGAAATGGGGAGGTCTGTGTAGGACACATAAAGGGTTGAGAATATAATTTTAAACAAAAAAAAAACCGACTTCAAATTAGCAATATTTTAAAAGTATTCTGTTTACTGAATGTAAAATCTTGACTTCATCAACAAATTACCGAAAATGCCGTACACCTCCATATAAAATTTGAAGAGTTCCCTCGATTTCTCCAAGATTCCATCATCAGATCCTGGTTTCGTGCCAATGGGACCGATTTCGAGTTATAACCTTTCGATTAAAAAAAAACATTTGAAAATCGGCCCACGGGTCTCCGAGATATCGAGTAACATACACACACAAAAAAAAATAGGTCGAATTGAGAACCTTCTCCTTTTTTTGAAGTCGGTTAATTAAGTGTCCCAGCTTGAACTAACTATGAAAGTTACATTCATTCATTCATACATCACTGAATTCCTAAATGGCCACCACTTAAGACATCCTAAGAAAAAGCGGTTTTTGTAAACCCGACTCTAAATACGGCACGAGCTACTCAAGTTGTAAATAATAATTTACAAAAAAAATTGGTCAATACAATTTATATCCTACAAAATTACTTAAAAGCTGCAGCTTGATCTCTTTTTGCTTGAAGACCTTTGCGCAATCGCATTCGATTTAAAAAGTTATCACTTCATGTCACCATGAAACAGCTGATCGAAATATGCCCATGTTAAATATAACCTACATTCCAAAAAACAACATAAATTTACCTCAAATTTCGTAGATAATTAACATTTCCATAGCACAAAAACAAGAATAAAACACGCACAGCATACAATAATCCCGCTCTACTCTCTTACGAAACTAAAAACACTCTGTCAACTGTTTTTTTTTTTTAATAATCAATCACTAACACAGCCAAATCGCGTACTGAGACAAAGTTCGAAAATAAACCACAACATCTAGTGCCGTAGGACCATGTAGCAGTTGTACCGTGTTATATTTTGTCACACACTGAACATATGGTTAGTATATCACAACGATGTACTAACACGATAGGAAAGTGGGCGTAAACTTAGATAAAAAAATCATAATATTATGTTTAGGTATGCGCTGAATGTCAAAAATTGGCGCTCTGTGGCTACGTTGCGCAACGTTGAGGTGATAAAATAAAACACCCTTCAAAAGATTAGCTTCTTAAAGATAAGTGCAATCACAAATTCCCGTGTGGTGTAGGGATTACAATAATACCTCTCCATTTCTTCCGTGGATGTCGTAAGAGTCGACTAAGGTTTTGGTACATTTTAGGCGACAGGCTAGCAACCTGTCACAATTGTACCTGCCACCTTGAAACCAAAAACATATGCTAGACGTGGCCACGAAACGTGAAATAGTCATCGTTTTGTCTTTGAAGCGTTTTGTGTGATCTGCCTACCCCTATAGGGAATACAGGCGTGATGTTATGTATGTATGTATGTATAAATTCTTCCCGTGTAAAGAGTGCCCGAAGCTGACGAGCATGTATGAAGAGACCAATGAATGTGGATGAAGCAAAAGAGGTATGTCAGGATCGTAGCAAGTGGAACAAAGTGTCTGCCTATGCCTACCCCTGTGGGAAAGAGGCGTGACAGTAAGTATTTATGTAAATAGTAGTAAGTTTTTTATGTAAGTGCAGAAAGAGTTTTTTTTAATGAGTTGAGGCATCTAATCGATTACCGACTTCAGTTCGGCAATCTTCCTCTGTATGCTACATCAGAGAGAACTTGAAAAGAATAAAGATAATTCAATTACTTATGTGAGCGTTATTTGTTTTATTAACTGTACCTATTAAAGTCTTCACACTTTTGTTTTCGGTGGAAAATCATAATAAGAAGAGTATTCAAATTAGCCTAAAGCTGAGATGGTGGCATGATCTTGATGCGTTCGGAAGTGACTGGCCAGGCTTAGGCTAAGCGCGCACTACGACTTTTTGTCGCGCGACAATTTTGTCGCAGAAATGCAACGTAAGGATTTATATGTCATCGCGCGCACTATGATGAAAAAATCAGTATGGACAGCGCTATTTTAAAATCGTGTCGCACGACAAAAAGCTTAGCCTTAAGTATTAGAGGACGGGTGTAAATAAAAGTTTGTAAAAAGAAATGGCTAACTCAAATTGTCGATGTGGGGGTGAAGGACTGAGCGGGACACGTCTGCGCATACATCCGGATCAAAATAGTCTCCGAATGGGTCCCATGCGACGGCCACCGGAGCAGAGGCAGACCACAGAGGAGATGGCGGGAAGATTTGGAGCGTTTCAGATCTGACTGGCGAGATTTGACAAAAAACAGAGACGAGTGGAAAGAAAAACGGGAGGCTTTTGCCCAGCAGTGGGACATTTTAAAAGCTATATAAAAAAACCAGCCAAGTGCGAGTCGGACTCACGCACTGAGGGTTCCGTAAACGATACGTAAGTAAACGATACCGCGATGTAGCTTACAGCCAACGCCATCTAGACATATTTTCGAACTAATGATAAATTTTAATTTTATTTATTAAAAAAACTACTTGGAAGATTTTGTTCAAACCAATTTTCGTTGATAGTTTTTATGGTAATGATCATACATATATTTTTTTTAGATTTATCACTCTTTTATTTTAGAAGTTAGAGGGGGGGGGCACAACTTTTTCAACTTTGGAAGCGTCTGTCGGGCAAACTATTCACTTTAGAAAAGTATGATGTACCTATGTGACATACGGACGGACGGACAGACATGACGAATCTATAAGGGTTCCGTTTTTTTTGCTATTTGGCTACGGAACCCTAAAAAAGTGGTCTCGCGGTTTCGTCCACCATTACGAAGCTAGTTAGCGTTTAAGGAACACAAACAGACAAGCCATTCCATCTCAGATCAACATGAACATAGTACAAATCACGAGAATAGAGTTGCCTTAGATACCCAAAGTCAGCAAAGTTGCCGAACTTAGTCGCTAAGCGCGGCAATGTAATGAAACCACATTCAGCTAAATATTAAGACAAAGGAAATCGCTAAGAGCTGATACGAAGATCAAATGCAAACTACAATAACTACCTTAGTTAGAGGTTTGCAACTAAAGAAAAGCTCTGACGTTATACTAAATCTAAGGGTAATGTTATTAAGTACCAGAGACCGCCATTGGTCATGAAAAAACATTGAAAATTCAAGGAATGACGTTACATTTAAGATACAAAATTTGATTTACTACTATGAGGGGTTTAATCACGTATGAGTACGATTTGAATTACCTCGACGTTTCGGCCGCTTTACAGCGACCGTGGTCACGACGAGACGACTCGTCTAGCATAGCAACCACGACATTCATTATACACTTGAAGAAAAACTCGCCAAGTACAGTCGCGAACCGGGATTGTTGAGCCACTTGCCAATGTTCGTAACTTGGCCGTGTAATACTAATCCAATAGCCAACATAGTCGGTCACATTGGTCATTGATTATGATTACACGTCTAAATTGTGAACAGTGGCAAGTGGCTCAACAATCCCGGTTCGCGACTGTACTGTAAGGAGGGTAGCTTGAAGAGCAGTCGCTAAAAGTACGATGGTCGTATTACGTGGTCGTGACTCTAAGAGTTTGCAAAAGCTATCATTATATAAAATCAACACATTTAGGTATCTTATTTAAATTTGTATTATATATTAATACATCTTAAAATAATATCGAGACCACTCAAAATTAATTAAATTAACAATAACTTCTTTGTGTCTGTATAGCTAAGTTCACACCGGTGCGCTTTCACGTTCACCTTGCGTCTTCCTCTGACGCATGCTCGTGCAACCACAGCGCATGTGAGCACAGCTGAAACTAGATCCGTCCTCAATGAAGACGCGCTGGCGGCATGCGCTGTTGTTGGTGGTTGCACGGGCATACGTCAGAAGAAGACGCAAGGTGAACGCGAAAGCGCATTGGTGTGGACATAGCTTATCGTACGGCCAGGCTCGAAGCAATGCTGTCACGATTAAAAAAAACCTTTTAAACAAATAGTATTCTAAAAGTTTTGAATATACATTTAAAACCTTACCTACTCTAGTCACCTTCTTGCCTGATCCTACAATACCTATCAACAGAAGAGCAAGACAATCGACTCTAACAGAATCCCGATCTCAAGCCGACAGAAAAGTCCAACAAAGACAACCCTAAACAATTAGATACAGAAAACTGTCGCTTTTGTTATTGTAATAGCACAAATCGCGCTTGCAGCGTCGCCGGCGATGTATAATTCATAAATGACCTTACTTATTTACCGTCTGCAACCAATACATCACCATCGGTTAATCTCGAATGCATTTGAATGCAACTAACAACGCAACGGTAACGCGATTTAGTCTGAGGATAACTCATCTTATAAAATACTGAGGATAACTTGTTATATTTATGTGAGTTGTATGATGTCGGATTAGACCACCTCGCTATTTCTTCCGCGGATGTCGTAGGAGATAAGGGATATTGCTTTAGGGTCTCATCAAACCAGTCGACGCCTTTGGCAAAACGCGGGTAGAAAAAGCTTTATGTCAACGCAATAAGGCCGAACAAGACGCCAATTGGCTCGGCCATTCTCGGCCGAGCGAGCCGAGCCAATTGACGCCTTGTTCGCCCGTATTGCGTTGACATAAAGCTTTTTCGAAACGGCGTCGACTAATGTGGGGAGACCCTTAGGCGACGAGCTAGCAACTTGTCAAAATAAAAAGTTGGCTACGAAACGTGAAAAGGTTATGGTTTGATCTACGTAATGTTTCCTGTGCTCTACCTACCCCTTAGGGAATAATAGAGGTGTTATGCTGATGTAAGTATCCGCCACGTTTAGAGCATCTATTTTATTAATGCCGCAGGAACAATAGGTAGGTAGACAAAAAAAAACTATTTAGTCTGTCAGGTTGATTACTAATGTATGTATGTAAATTTTAAGTATCTTTATGTTATGGATTGTGTAATTTATTACAAATTTTTTTTCGTTTTCAGTAAAAAATATTTTGTGTCCCGAAACATCGTGATACGATTTTGCTCACCCGTTGAAACCACGATATGTATCGTCGCATTTAGTTTAAAATGATTTTTAGGGTTCCGTACCCAAAGGGTAAAAACGGGACCCTATTACTGAGACTTCGCTGTCTGTCCGTCTGTCCGTCCGTCTG
>BHDV01063538.1:0-20708 GCA_005406045.1 Adoxophyes honmai
TAAAGCTAATTTGAAGTCGGTTTTTTTTTGTTTAAAATTATCTACTCAATCAATACCACTATCACTTTCGAATCAGTTTTATGTAGGCGTAGGTAGGAAGCTAGATGTTCGGATGTGGTTTGGTATTTTCCTATTTTCTATCACGTGGGATGCAGTTTCCACGGCCAAAAGGATCTTATCAGCATTAAGAATTTGTTGGAAGTAATTTTTAACATAGGTTGGTACCTATAGTACGAGAGCCCACCGCCAAAATTTTTGTCTCACAGCAATACGGCCAAAACCGCATCAAATCGATAGATACGATTATCCTGAACTCGAAAATACTAACATCAGACATTTTCCGCGTAGCGTTAGATCTGACCGAATTTTCAAAATTGTAAAAAAAACCGAACTGCATCATAACAATATCTCTGATTTGCAGACTGTAGTTGAATGATAGTTCTGAGATACCAGAAACATATTTTTCAGACGTTAGTGGTGTAGCGCAAACCCGTAAAATCACTTAAAAAATTAAAAATGAGACAAAAAAAATGTCTCATAGCAATACGTCTGAAAATCTTTTTTATTAGTAAATTTTGGTTATTTGATGCGAACAAAACGGACGGAAATATGAACGCATTAAATTTTGAGACCGTTTTGAAAATGTTAACAAATTTTACCGATCGGTATCATAGCAATATGTCTGAGAATTGTTGGACATGATAAAATAAGTTGTCCACATGTGCAAAAAAATTATATCAGACAAATTAAGTGTAGCACCTTCTCTATAAGACAACTGTGCGCCGGACTTTCTGCGCGTCGTGTGCGTTACTGCATATAATATAATTCCTTAGGTTCTATTTTCACAGATTAAAAAGTCCGTCCCGGATAGTCTGTCGTCTGCGCAACTGTGTAAAAAAATAAATGATGCAGACCCTTAGGTAACAAAAGTGTTATTTTCATTCAGGTATGAAGTTGTCCCTTTAAGTGCAGTAAATTTGAATATCTTACTGAACGCATCTCTCAACTTTCTATACTTTTTTGAGCGGTATGAGCCTGAACGTCTAGAAGTGTATTGAAAACGATCATGGATTCAATCTCCATACGATTTTGCGATAACTCGCAAATGAAATCGTTATCGACTCCATACTTGTTTTGAACACACTAGACGTCCTGAATTCCCAAATGCGGTGACTATTTCAAGTTAGGAGGCCGGTTTTAGCATGATTTTAGGGTGAAACATCGATGAACGAGATATTGTATATTATTAGTGACAGGTTGCTTCTCTGCAGACCTTACTAGACGCTCTAGATCACCCGCGAGTTGTTAGACAATGACGGGTATGGTCTATCTCGCGCACAACTTTACTCGCGCCCTGTCGCATCGTGCTAAGCCGGCTTAACCTATATCCTTAGTCGCTTCGTACGACATCCACGGAAGAACCTGTCAACTTCTTCCGTGAATGTCATAGAGCCAAATACGCTATTCTAAACCCGACACCACATGGACCTAAAGCATAATACCTACCTTAACGTATTTCCACTATTATGTGGGCATTAAAAAGTTGAAGAAACTTAAACAGTAAATTGGTATTGCTGTACAAATCGATTTTAATCGATTTAGTGTAAAAGTAAAATAATTCGCTCTTGCATGATCCAAATAAAAAAAACTATACTAACTAGAAATTATAAAAACAAAGTTAGTCGATTCAAAATATCTACGCTGCCCATACTAATAAAGGATCAAAATAATTACTAAGTAAATAAAAATTCAAACTTACTTACGTATTACTTAAGAATGCAATACTTCCGCACTCAAGTCCAAATTGTGTCACAAATACCCACAAGGTAGTTATACCAATCTGAATAAAACTTCCACAGAGTCCGTTAATTTTATTTTAAAAACGGCGGGAAATGGTAGCGGTGTTTTCCATGCGGTTTACGTCCGGTACATCGCGAGCGGGCCGATGCGAGACTGAAGTGACCCCTGGAGGCTTGGCTTGGCGGGCTGAGCGCGTGAGGCCTAGCTTGCGGTGGGGTGGGGTTTGGGGTCGTGACGGGCCGTTGTCCGCACCTGCAACTGCAAGCACTCCCGGAGGTTTGCTAGAGCTAGCTAAACTTGAAAAGAGAAGGCTTTTTCATTTACTTGCAATGATCGTTTCTAATATTTAAGAAAAAAAAATGGATGTGTGGGAGGCTAAATTACAATGAGGTATCTAGGTATACATGCCTAATCAGAACATGACGTACGCACAGCACGCGGCAGGTGGAAGCTAGGTAGTTCATTGTTTAGGTAGGTAAGGTACCTACTTACCATGTACCTAATAGCCATGTACAGAACAGAGTAAATAAGGTATTGAAACTTAAATAGGTGGTAAGTACCTAATTAACAATTGACTCTTGGTTTAGAGTAGCATAATCACAATACATAACCCTATTAACCCTTTTGCTGCATACTGTCACAACACCGTATAACTGTAACCTTTTAATTAACTGCAACTTTACAACTTTGCTGTAACTATACCTGACCTGCCTCATTCTTTGCGATTTCAGTGATTTGTCGTAGAATATCATCACATCACTGTGCATGAAAAATGAAAACTTTCTTTTCTATTACACTTGCATGTATAATAGGAAAGACAGATATACCTTAAAATTTATCTTCGTTAAAATACCCGTAAATACACATGATCAAAAATACTCAAAATTTGTGAAGTTATCCTATTTTTATTTTAATGCCTATCTTTTACGACTGTAGTCCATACATCCATGACTTCAGCTCAGCTATCCAAGCATTTCGTTCAAATTTCCCGGGCTGTACAAGTGTTGTTAAAGATTGCGCTCCACTCTAATCCGTCTTAGAATACTGATATTTAGTTAAAGAGAAAGGTAATTGTTATCATCTAGTTAGAAATTATCTACAAAGCTCTAACTGTGTATAACAATATGAAATAAAACATAATTCTACTCTATTTACGTACAATATATTACTCCCATAAATCTTGAAACTTCAGACTTGGCTTCAGCCTTAAAAAGTATATGAGGCTGCATGGATAATGTTTCTTCTGTCAATGCCAATGGGGGCAAATCATGGACAAATCTTACGTAAAAGTCAAAAGCTGACTCAAATTCATTTGGGCTACCTTTAAAGCCCTAACAGACGACCAAATCTGGTTTGGTCCGAACAACAAACTTGGTTGGCTCCAAACAGTTTGCTCGACTCGCCAGACGACCAAATTTGGTTTGGACCGAACCACAAACTTGGTTTGCTCCAAACACCATCGAACCTGTTAAATACGGTTCAGTGCTTTTCGTGCTACCTCAAGTCAACAATGCCTCCGACTTTATCAAAACAAACCAAAATGGCGTTAGTTGTGGCAACCGTCGTAGCTATTACGCCTACCAAAAAGAACAGGAAAAAAAGAAAAGATTTGCAAAATAAAGTGCCAAACTGCCAAACGGTTTGGTGGCGCAGCCACACGATCGAATTTGGTTCGGTCCGAACCAAATTTGGTGACAAAACCATCGAACCAGCAAACCGTCAATAATAATAATAATGTTCGGCCAACCGCTGAACAGACGACCAAATTTGGTTTGGAGCCAACCAAGTTTGTTGTTCGGAGCAAACCAGATTTGGTCGTCTGTTAGGGCTATTAGACATCAACCTTTATTGAATATTGTTGCCATTGTTAACATCAAAAATCAACGTATTTCACTAAGGCAACCCCGCCATCAATATGTCACTGATTAATTTTCAACTTCGCTTGGTGGTTGTTTCTTGTTTTTTTACTTGTGAATGGGTGCAGTTTCGAAGTGTTACATGAGAAGATGAAGCTATTTTCTTTTTGCTCGTTTAGGTAATCAGTGAGCGTGGGGTTAAAATCAATATATCCTGTTATCAAGGAGTAAAAAAAGTAATCATAATGGCAGAGCTCGAATCATTGAACCCCGACGTTCGGGTTGAAAGCATTGAGTTTATTACCAAAATGGATGTGGAATTGCAAATAAAAAAGGAGATTGATATTCGTATTAAGCCGGAGCCCCAGGAGTGCGTGACGTGCTCTAACAGGGGCCACGACGCACACGACATTTACAGCACTAACACGGCTTCCGGCGCCTCATTACACGATTTCCTATATAAGTTCACACGCGTAGACATCACCTCGGCAGAGAACTGCCCAAAATATATGTGCAAAACTTGTTTTGAACTCATTAATGTGCTAGAAGCAGCTGAACAGGAGTACATTAAGCTGAAACAAACTTTTGAAGAGATAATTAATAGGAATCCTTTATTCGATCAATTACGTCAACCAATCGAGATCAGTACCGTAAAAACAGAAGTTTTCGATGAGATCTACAACTCCAGAACCAGGGATAATGGTGGGGACTCCGAGGATGAACCCCTTGCAGTCACGAAGAAGAAGAGGCACCGTAAACCAGAGAAATCAAAGAAAAAGGCTATTACAAAATCTACATCTAAACGCAAACCACGAACCACTGAGAACAATGATGGGTATGTGTATTGACTTCAGTGCATTTTTTAAAAGTTTTTATTTTAACATGCAATATTTGTATAAATATAGTGCATTTTTCAAAAATCTTGCACTATCATCGAAAAAAATCTTTTACACATCAAATAAAGTGCTTTGCATTTAATCTACTCTAAATTTAAAAGTTTGAGCGTTACTTTTCCATATAAATCTTGCCAAGTTATACTGCAGGGAGCGCAATATAGTGTTTACTGTGCAATTTTTGACTGCTGCAACTGATTGGTGTCCAAGTGGTTTTTACTCAGCTGATAGGTGCAGCAGTATCAGATATGTGGTTATGTTACTATAAACTCCAACACTACCCTTACACACCCTACACGGCACTTACTCATCAACTTGGATTTAAATGATAATTGTTTTTAGTTGGCAGTGTAATGTATGTGGTAAGAGCGGGGACACTGGTGGGTCAGTTGCTGAAGCTGCCCACAAACTCACGGTCCACACTCTGGTGGCAGCTCCAGGACTTCAAAATGTTAAGACAGAAGACTCCACTGATGGGTAAATTATTCAAAATATTTATTATTACCATTGTATAGTCTAATAAAACATTGTTATCAAAGTGTAGCTTAGCTTATTTTGGCTAGGCTAAGCCAAATGCACAGGAACTGAACTACTGCTAAATCAGCATTGTATTGAAATAAAAACTATTATATGTATTTTTAGCATTATAATTTGCATCTCATTCAATATTTCAGCACTCAAACTCCTGATTATAGCAATGGCTTTGATACAGCCAGCGACACATTATTCAAGATTGAACTTGGAGATTTTGATGATGATGATGATAGTGACAACTACATACCAGACGACGAAAGCACAAGCGATGTAACACGTAAAAGATCGAGAATCCTTTCTTCTAAGAAACGGAAAAAGCGAGAAGATAAAGTTATGCATCAGTGTGACCAGTGTGATGTGAAATACTCTTCATTGGGTATGTTATGTTGTTACATTTCGTAACCGATTCGATATTGTTGCGAAAGAAGTGTTGATTTGTATGCAAAAATACTGTAAAACTGAGTGATTGAATATGAACCGCAGATGCTGTTGAAATATATCTTTACCACAAATAAATGTTTTCAAACCACGGAAATGTTTGTTTCCAGTGAGGTTGCAGCAGCACAAACGAAAACATGACGACTCGAAGCCGCCTTACATATGTGAAGTTTGCGGAGCCCACTACAAGCACAAGCGAGCCTGCGACATCCATGTCGCCTTACACAAAGGTTTTGCATTTTTTATTTTAATCACCATGAATGTAAGGTAAACTATATGATTAGAAGGTACAATAATAAAGAAATTGCTTTTCCTAGGGATAAGTGACTGGAAATGTGAAGAATGTAACAAGCTATTCCCATCAAAAGGCGCTTTGCACAGACACAACAATATTCACACAGGAAAACCGAACTATCAGGTAATAATGGCTAATTGTTAACCGACTTGAAAAAAGGAGGTTTTCAATTCGACCTAATCTTTTTTTTTTTTTCTTTTTTTTTTTTTGTGTGTATGTTACTCGATATCTCGGAGACCCGTGGACCGATTATCAAAATTTTTTTTTAATCGATAGAGTATAACTCGAAATTGGTCCCATTGGCACGAAACCAGGATCTGATGATGAAATCTAGGAGAAATCGAGGGAACTCTTCAAATTTTATATGGAGATGTACGGCGTTTTCGGTAATTTGTTGATGAAGTCAAGATTTTACATTCAGTAAACAGAATACTTTCAAAATATTGCTAATTTGAAGTCGGTTTTTTTTTGTTTAAAATTATATTATCTCCAGATGACAGAGGCATACCTTTATAAGTTTATACCAATTATACCAATGGTTTCCGTGTTGTGTTCTAGTGCGACCTGTGCGGCAAGTCGTTCATCCACACGTCGTCGTTCAAGATGCACAAGCTGTCGCACTCGGGCGTGAAGCCGCACGCCTGCGACGTCTGCGGGCTGGCGCTCATGACGCGCTCGCACCTCAAGCGGCACAAGCGCGTGCACAGCGGCGAGAAGCGGCACGAGTGCCCCATATGCGGGAAGCGGTTCTCGGAGAGGTAATGACAACTTATATTTACCACCACCTAGTAATATTTACACCCGACCGAAGGCGACCACGCGACCAAAACCCCCCCTGATCAAAGGCACCTCACAAGGTTTTTCACAACCATTTTCAGCTTCTAAGGCTAAGCGCGCACTACGACTTTTTGTCGCGCGACAATTTTGTCGCCGAAATGCAACGTAAGGGTTTATATGTCATCGCGCGCACTATGATGAAAAAATCAGTATGGACAGCGCTATTTTAAAATCGTGTCGCACGACAAAAAGTCGTAGTGCCCGCTTAGCCTAAGGTATAAACTATACTATAGACCGATAGGTACAGTCGCGAACCGGGATTGTTGAGCCACTTACCAATGTTTGTAACTTGGTCGTGTAATACTAATCGGCTATTATCGGTAATTCTCGAGGTCACGAAAAGTTACACTAGACGGTTCGTGTTTTTGAAGAATAGAGATATATTGCTATCTTTTTCTTTCCATGTTTGACAAAATGACAAAGATACAAGTTACAAGCGGAAGTCTCTTACTAATTATGTAGAAAGTTGAAATGGAACTTCTGCTTGAAGTTTGTAACTCGTAACTTCGTGAAATAAGTTTTTTTTAAATCACAGATAGTTAGAAGTGACATTGAACATTAAACTACCGTGAGACTCACTTATGTTGAAAATTTTACGGATAACTCACGTTTATGAAATGGAGTTTAGCTCGACATGTCGCGGGCTAATTAAAAATAATGAAGGGCTACGAATTAGCCCGAAACATGTCGAGCTAAACTCGATTTAATAAACGTGAGTTATGCGTAAAATTTTCAACATGAGTTATAAGTAATTTTTAAAAAGACAAAATAAATTTAAATTTTATTTTTATATTTCTCATAATCGGGTGTATGCACCATCACATGGTCATCAAATACATTTTGGAGACATTCATGCACTGACTCGACCAATTTTCTGCAGATATCGCTCCCACGCTTGTCTTCTCAGACTGCTTCGCAGTGTAGTTGCAGATTTTCTTGTGTCGATTCATTTTGATACTTCCATCTTTTTATCATCAATAAAATTATCATGCATTGTAAATTGTTCATGTATTGTAATAACACGATTTCACGTTTCTTATTATTGATGGAGGCATTTTAGTTTTATGTTGACTTGAGTCAGACTGTTTACCTTTCAGAATGACAGTTTAAATGCTCACATGATTGACTATAAATTTCAAATTATTTCTAAAGAAGGTAAGGTTAACTTCCGTCTTTAATCTATGCCGCGTGAACGCAAGGAAGCAAGCAAGCAACATAATCCTGTTTCTTTCTTTCTTCATAGTTCATAGTAGTCCCTATCATCTCGATAAGTGAAGTTTCCTTTACCTAAGATGGGACCGTTATAAGGTAACCAAAGCAACATCAGTTTCCGGTTTCCGGTAAAACCGTGATCAGTCATTGGTTAATCAAGCTGTGTTATAATGTAACCATAGCGATGACAGAATCTTTGCAACTCGCGGGATCGGCCATTGACTAACCGTGACTTGTTATTACCTCACCATAGCAACTCCCACATCATTGGTGAACGTTCGGCCAAAGTCGTTAATAACGAATCGACTCCGATCAGCCTTGTAAATCGGCTAATTTACGAACTGTGGCAAGTGGCTCAACAATCCCGGTTCGCGACTGTACTTAAAAGATGGTAAACAATCTTGACATGTCTTTTTATTGAAATACACAGTCTAAAAATGAAAATCGTTACAATATACAATTCAATTATGAAAGTAAATGATTTTTTCATACCTAAATTGTAAAATGTAAAGATTTTGATTTATAAAGTGTATGTTTAAATAAAAAGACACGTCAAGATTGTTTACCATCTTTTAAGTACCTATCGGTCTCTAGCATAGATCTGAATCTTTTTAGCTGTGCAGTGTCGGGATAGAATAGCACCTCTCCATTTCTTCCGTGGATGTCGTAAGAGGCGACTAAGGAGGTTTAGGTATGCTTTAGGCGACAGGCTGGCAAGCTGTCACTATTATACTACTGCTTCCATCTGTTTTCAAATCTAAAATTATGCTAGAAGTGGCTGCGAGGTAGTAGTCATAATCATGATTTTGTCTATGTCACTTTTTGTGTGGTCTCCTTAAACCCATTTGGGAGCATAGGGATGATTGTATGTATGATATGTTAGTAAGGTTTACAACCGGCATGAATAGTTACCTACTCTAATCAGGCTTGAGCGAAAGAAATCAGTAACACTAACGTGCTAAGGCCTCAGATTGCTAATGGGGTATGCTGGTTTTGAATATCTTCATATTCTTCATGCAATGATGACTGTGGTTATAAGTGTGCATTTTAACGGAAACACTCGCGAGATATATGTATTAGATTAGTTGAATAAGTGGGACTCTTTCGTGATAGATATACTTGTCTCGTGTGCTTTGGCGTGTTAGCCGTGTCTACAGAAGCTAAGATCAAGAATAAGACTGAGAAGGAAACTTAAACATTAAATTGTATTATTACAAGAAAATAAATGTACAAAAATTTGTAGAAGAAACACCGTAAACTTTATACTTAACTGCAACTGAAAGCACTAAACTCGCTTATTGATCTTGTAATAATTATTCTATTATTCTAATGGTGTAGGTTGATTTTTTTAGGTTTTTCTGTAGTTGATTATTTTGCTTGGCGAATTACCCTTTCATCTTAATAGAACGATGTTGTTATTTTTACATTATAAAATAATAAAAATGAAGAGAAAGTCGTGAATAACCAGCAATGCATATTCGCGTCACGAGACAACTATTATGTTTATGTGACGTATCAATCTCACAAGCCCAATGTTGCTGTCCATCATTGATTGTCCTAGAAACTTGCATACTAAGTAACAAATGTGCTTTTCAGGACAATTTTGAGCTAAAACCAGCTGAATACTACTGTATTTTAATATTATTGCTTCGCGAATATTTTTGTCATAATCTGTTGGCCGTTAGCTATGCAAACTATCACCGCTGTTTGACTTTCAGTCTAGAGTCTTGTCAACATACATATCACACTTTTACGCGGCACTATGGGTGTATAGATATTTATGCTCTTGGCTGTTAATGATGAGTTGATTATCCTATTACGCTTTTGCTTCACAATTACATTACATATCTCTATTTGCTATAGATTATTTACAGCATTGCGATTATTGTCAAATACTTTCTATCTTTGTAGGACAGACCCCTCAATTGTCCCCGGAAAGTTACATGTATTTTTTTATATGAACCTACATGTGTTTATGCTTACTATACAATTTAAGTCTTCGCTTTGTCTTTGAATTTAAAACTTAGGTAAAATGGGTCAGGCTCGTAAAACATACTTTCCCGAAATATGCACATTCTGTTAAGGTGCAATTTTTTAGGATGATCACTTTCCCGAAAAGTACACCTTCGCTAAAAATGTACTTCCCGATATGTATACTTTCTCAATAGGTCCACTTTCGCAGAAGGTATATTTTCGCGGAAAATAAACTTTAAGGGGTAGGGGCCCCTTATAAATAGTAGGTAGTAGGTACCAAAAGGTTTCTATGAAGTAGTCCAAATGCAAACAGATGGATAGACAGACAGATAGAAATACTGAAACTTAAGAGTTCTGTTTTTGCAATTGGGCAAGTGTACCTTTTGGGAAAGTTTGCCTTGTGGAAAAGAGCACTTTTTGAAATAGTGCACCTTTCGAGAAAGTGCCCCAACTGGGAAAGTGTATCTTTTGGGAGTGTACATTATGCGATGCGTGCACATTTCGGGAAAGTTTGTTTTACGAGCCAGACCTGGTAAAATTTTACTGGGAAAGTTTGATAATTCGTGCACAGAGTTACGTTAAAGAATTCGAGACAGTAAAGCCATTTTAATCTGTTATTTTAACTTAAAAATGTTTCTGACTAAATTGAATATTTGGTTTGGTATTAATATAATATTAAAGCTTCTGCGTCACATGAATTTTTGATTAAATTAAATAGTCTGTAAACACATTCAGAACCAAGGACCCGGCTCCCGGGTTCTTCAAAACATTCGCGAGATACCGAGAATCCGGTAGCCGGGTTCATTTTGTACTAGCTATAGACTACTCGATTCCGCGCAGTTGTTTTGATTTTAGGCTTGGTCGTGAATGTGTTAAATGAACTGCATTCTTTGTAAAGGGAACCTACACATTCGCTAGGGTGCAGGTAACATTTAAAAAGGACGATTACTTAAGACGCTTTTGCTAAAGTTTATTTTCTAAGGCCGACTTTCGTATCGTTTGGCTTATGATAAAGATTAATATTAACACCAAGTTGATTTTAACGTAGATTGGTGCAAATGAATAATGTCTGGCTTAATGGTTTGTTTAGTTGTATAATGAAATGGTTAACGGCTATTGTATAATCTATTGTTGTGATCAGTGTAGGCGAGGCTAACTATAGTGATTCGATACCTACAGATTAGGTTGGTAGTTGAAATAAGTTTACTTTGTAAGCGAAGTACCTAGACGAAACAATTCTCTACTAATACGTTTTCCAAATGCGAAATTAACTATTTCTTTCTGTCTGCGAATTAGTTTTATATTGTAAGCGAAAGCCACGCATACGGAGTCGCAAGAAACAGCTACCTAATAAACATCTGTTTACTCGTAAATTCGTGAGTTTAGTCATGTGGTGCGAGTCAGAGTCATGGCAAACGGTTGCAGGTACAACCTGGTGGCGCACAGCAAGTCGCACTCGGCGGAGGGCGCGCCGGCCAGCGCGCCGTCCACGCCGGCCACGCCGCCGCCGCCGCGCCGCCGCCTCTTCCGCTGCAACTTCTGCCAGGAGCGCTTCGAGCGCCGCTACATGCTCGAGCGGCACGTCTCCGTCGTCCACGGCCGCACCCTCGAGCGGCCGCCCCCCACCCCTCGCAACACCATGAGCAAGATGCTCAAAGCGCAAGCCCAGGCCCGGCGCTCCCCCAACCACTCCAGCGAGACGACCACGAAGGAAGAACCCACCCCCGACCCGGCCGACAAACTCCCCTCCTCCAGCAACGCCTGGACCAACGCCTACGTGCAGGAGTTCGGCCTCCGACCCGAGTACCAACATTGACTCTTGCTGCTCTGTGAGCGGGCGGAGTTGGTCAGCCTGCCCGCTACACTGGAGCCGGGTCACTCGTTGTTGCTTATGTAATTGATATCATTTTAAAGATTGTATCCATTCACAACATTGTTGACGAGTTTTATTCTCCAAAAATATTGCAGATATTGCAGCCGTTTGTTACTCTGAAATGATCAAATCCTATTTTGAAACGGACTTTGCCTAATAACCAGTGTAGTTCACTTTATCTGATTTAGTCGCGGGGTAACTGCCGACATAACAGCGGCGATTCTGTAACAATGTACAGTTATAGACTTTTAGTAATAATAACAAGTGGATTAACCACAGACTTATATCGAAATAGATTACTCAAGTGTATGTATGTACTTTGCCAGAAGGGAGCCAAAAGAAAGAGCGATGCTTTTCCTTCGACGCGATTTCATTTAGTTTTGTACCACTTAGATTGGGTTAACTGCCTAGCGACAGGACAACTTGAATAAGGCGGCGTCACCTTTGAATCGGTTTCACTCGGACTGTCGATTCCCGTCCCTAAAGCGCTCATGTGACGTTACAGTGGGTAGAGAAAATGCAGGAACTCGCGGTATCTATTTCGATATAAGTCTGTGGGATTAACATTTAGCTACTACGTATTGAATGCACAAGTTGCCTAGAGAAATTATCTAATATTAGATGTAAATACGCAAAGTAGATAATATGATATGGCTATGAAAATACTGAGCCTGTAGTAGATGTGAAATGTGAATATTAATGTTTGACTTGTTTTGTCTAGTTTTTAATAATTCTAATTCACTGTAGGTATACAAGCTTTCAATAGGATTTAGCAAATGTATGAACAGATTTCTAAGGATTTACGCATATTTGAATGTCAATATTACATGGATAGTTGAAGAAATATTACTTGCTAATGAATGTTATCTGTCGGGCCGTTTGAACTTAGGGTTTCAATAGGGCCATAAACCGTGAACACCTTTGTTTTCCTAAACTAAACGGACTAAACCATCCTGATTCATTTACAGGTAAAAAATGCAGGTGTGCTAATGGTTCTTTCAAAATTCTACTTTCAGGTATATTTATGAATGTTATTCAATAGTTCGTGGGTAAATGTTATTAAATCAGTTCTTTTTAATTTTTTCGACCTGTACGTATCTGGAAACAAAACGTATTACAACGAGTTGTTCGTATTATACCTACTCGTAGCACGTGCTGTACCAAGACGGCTAAATCCTTTATCCTATTGTGCTCAAGAGATAAAGCGTTAAGGTGAATCGGTGCAAATTATATTTCGCCAACTCTCCATGCATCTAACCTTTGTGTCCAACAATAATTTCGGCATTAAATAACTATTTATTTATTGTATAGTTTATAGGCATTGGCCTTTTTTAAGCGTTTGCCAGATTCTATTGAAAGATACTGTAATATATATGTTAATTGAAATTATATTTTTATACTGTTAAGAGGGCGCACACATTTTTTACGAACGTAATATAAGATCAGGTGGGGGAAGAGAAATTCAGGGGCAGGGCAGGGGTAAGAGGCACCACAGACCATAACTCGTCGAGTTATGAGTGATTATGGTCTGTAGAGCCCTCTTATCCCTGCGTTTCTCTTCCCCCACCTGACCTTAGTGGTTTTGGATCAATGTTTAAAAAATAGTGAAATGTAAATTAACTCATATTTAGCCATGAAAAAAATATGGTTAGACTAAACATATTCTGTAAATTTACAATAAAATTGTTTCATTTGTAATTACATTAAAATCAATGAGAAAAAAAATAAAGTAATGGTTCAACTTTCAAATTATGTAAAATGATATTTGAATAATAAAAACCAATAATTTGATTCATGTCAATCCGTTAATCCCCAGTAGACTATATTGTCTATCAGATAATAACAAGTTTATATCGTTTATGGTAAATTTTAATGGCAAATTTTCAAGTGAAAGACAGCTCTGACGCATATTTTTTTGTAAACCCTTCAACAAATTGGCTAAGTAAAAGAAATCTGTGTTGCTAATAAAATATTTTTTTCCGTTAATCCCTAGAAAAAGGGTTTATTTATATGTTACAGTAGTTTTTCTTTAAAAACTTAAGGATTTATAGCTTTCTAAAGCATTGGAAAAACATCAAAATCACCGAATTTTGTGTGCACGCTCTTAAATGACACTATGTTGTTCTAATAAGTGCAGAATAGCATACTTCTTTTCTTTACGTTGTTTTTTTGGAGTATTTCCAACAAAAGTGTTTAAATCACGCCATCTATTTCTACAATCGGTAATCATTTTCAGGATGTTTTTATTTTGGATAATGTCTTGCCTGTGTATTTGACAAAAGACTGTCTTCAGGCGATTACGTTAAGTTATATCTACGAGTGCGGCGACTGGTCAAGTTCTATATCATTTACTTAGATGAAAATAGTATTGAAAGATTGTACGGCTGCTAATTTCTGTCTAGAAGAAAGAAAATTTGTTTATTACGCATCCTAACATGCAATAGTGCTGTGGCAAGGCTGTTGCTATAGAGATCATTTAGTTGTAATTTTGAAAGTTTGCAGTTGCAGGCAGCAAAACACCACAAATATTAAAGATGTGACAGCCGTAGAAAAGTTACCTTGGGCATTTTGTTTACTTTAGCAACCGTTGTAGCAACGAGCAGCTTCTAATTTTTAGTTGCTGATTTATAGATTACAAATCATAAAACCCAAGGTATCGTCGCTACACCATGGTATCAAATATAATATGTTTACTTATGGTTTATGGTATTAATGTACATAGTATAATGCAAAGTATGAATTAGATTAGGGCCTCCTTTCGTACAATTGATGATTTAATGAATTTCCAAGTGCGCGTAAAGTTGAACTTCGCTGCTTGTAAACTAATACTTTGGTTCAAGATATATCAAATTACTATTTAGTGGCGTGCATTCCAAACAAGCAAACAGCTTTGCCTGCCCTGCTATTAAATGCACTGAATGTTATTGACATATTTAGCAATTGATTTAGTTAACTCACGAGCCAGTATAAATATTGATTGCTGTTATATTTTCCAACAGATTACTGCAATTCGCGTTTATGTTCTCTGTCTCGTGATTGATTCTCTGAATACAATCTTTAAACGCGCTGATAGCATGTATTAATTTGAGGAAGTAAACTAAACCACTACCCTGTATTCCATATACAAATATGTGTACACTTAACATTGCGTTAGTATAGATAGATATACTTATTATTTTAACATTGAAGCAATACTTTTTGTAGCTGTGTAATGTGTTTTTTTTTCATGTTTATGAAGTTGCTATGATTAAATTTTATTTAAAGTGACGTTTTTACGTTGAATTTGCTTATTACCTTTTGACTTTATTTTACTGTAAATCTTGTAATGTTTTTGGTTTTAGGACCACGACCTTACCCTATTTTACTTACGTATTAATTGCTTTGTCGTTACCTTATGCTGCATTCAACCAAACGAGAATAAAAATTGTCATGGGTTAAGTTACTTTATACTCGCGAGTAAAACAAAAAGCAGGGTACTTACATACATACGTACATCTAAATATATAAAAGGAGAAACTGACTGACTGACTGACATATCAACGCACAGCCTAAACGGTTAAATGTAGGCACTTGAAATTTGGAATGGACGGAACTTAGGTACCGTAGAGGTGCACTAAGAAAGGAATTCCCGAAATTCCCACGGGAACGGAAATTAGCGGGAAAATCCTTTTGTACGCGGACGAAGTCGCGGGCACAGCTAGTACATACATAAACGTCACGCCCCGTGCCCGTCGGGGTAGGCAGAGACAACAGAGCGTCATTCGCTCCTATTCTGGCATACATCTCTTTGCTTCACTCACATTCATCACTCTCGTCTTATGACGAGCGTTTATAAGCTCGACGGTTTCGGGTACTTCTAATTTAACACACTACCCTTGGAGATTTGTTTACACACCCTTGCGTAAGTTTAATTAAAGGCACTCACGTTTCGCAAAGAACGATCTCAACCGCAATCAGCTACTTTCATGTTTCTTCTGCTGCACCCAACTCTCGCCGCCATTATGCGCCGCTAACGCGGGTAACTTATTCCGGACTTATTCCAAGACTAAACTTTATTCTCGTTTGGTCAAATCGACCCTTAGGCGTGCTTAAGTGCTTTGTTTAGGTATCGTTAGTTTAGTCCAGTCTATATCAAGGACCGGAACCTATTAAACTGACTACGTAAGCTTGGCGGAGTCAGACTATCTGCTCAAAGTTACACACTACCATCAAAAAGTTTAAAGACCAAATTAAACTTGTAGGTTCAGTTCCAATTGTTTTCTTACTCCGAAATTAATAGGGTTATAGGATAAAGGTTGTCGGGTATCCGCTTCGTGGAGCCCCTGTTCTGTGCAGTTGAGGCTCTTCGAGCCTTGATGCAATTCTAACCTATGTTAGGTGCATCACCAGCATCAATATCTGATAAATTAAAGCTGCAAAAACATCTGATACTACTCCATTACTCTAGGCAGTAGGACGTGTCAGATATTTTAGCACGCTCCGTCATGGCAGTTAATAATGCTGGTGATTGTACTAGTAAGCCAAATTAGAAACCTACTTGGGATGCGAAGTGCACATCTGAGCGATTGTGTTTTACCAATTTTAAATCAAATATTGTAATCAGTTTCATATACACTTAAAATAAAAGAAAAACTTATGGAATTATAATTTGTGTAAAACAGATGATGTATGATTATATTATTAAAATACAATACATACGTCACGCCTGTATTTCCTAATGGGGTAGGCAGAGCACATAAAACGTATCATAGTCAATACCAGGACTATTTCACGTTTCGAGGCCACGATTAGCATAACGATTATGTATGATTATTGACATCAGAAATTCAAATTGTTAGGAGTTTCGATCGTTAGTAATAAATACAAAAAATTGTAAAGATCGACCTTTTGCTGCGACCGCAAAATGTTGTATTAAATATTTTCGGACTTCGAAATATACTTTGTACTTTATTTTTTGAAAACGCTGCACAAACATGTAAAATAGGAACAAAATTCTACTCGAATAGATATTTGAGTCGTTTTCAAGAAACATGTGTCTAGTTAAGTACCTTTGTCGAAATAAAACTAAATTGATTGATTCCTGTGTTACAATCAGGGATCGGATAAATTTGCGACATTGTTTGCAATTATGTGGACATGACTCCAAAATTAATCAAAATGTTATTCAGTTAATTAATTTTTTACAAACATCCATACATACATATAATCACGTCTACGTTCCCTAATGGCGTAGGCAGAGCACACAAAACGTGAAATAGACATAACCATAATTATAGCTGTTTTACGCTTCGCAGCCCTTTTCTTCATCATTATTTTAGTTTTGTACTTGACATATAATTTGATTTCTAGTAAATAAATACAAAAGTTTGTTAAAGTATTGGTTTATTAAAAAAAATTGTACAGATTTTTTTTCAAATCGTTATTTATTCATTATAAGTACATAAATATTTATGGAAACGATACCCATTTTAAATAAGAACCTTTTCCTAATAATTATTTATGTAAGTCACCGTCGTCATAACTTAATTTTTTTTTAAGTTCTTATAGTAAATACGTACTTACAAGCACTTTATAATTAAACTATTATCTCCAAAAATTCAAATTATATTTCAATGAATAATTAATTAACAGTTTGATTAATTTTGGAGTCATGTCCACATAATTGCAAACAATGTCGCAAATTTATCCGATCCCTGGTTACAATAGTTCTGTTGCATACATTACACATTTGTTGAATAAATTATACATTTGGTGCAGGTAATTTTTGTGAGGCCAGCCTGTGAGGCACCTGTACGTTTTACTCGCGTAACTAGGGACGCTGCAATCTGCTTAATAAAGAGGAGAGTGATGCTAACTCAGTGTTAGTTAGAGCTGTGCCCTACTTACGTAATTCGAAATTACATGTTAGCCTAAGATCCCGCCATACAACGACCTTCACCGAGCTGGTTAATGGATCAAACACATTTATTATGTAATTTCATATATTAAAGAATATATTGCATATGGGTTGGCTAGCAAATTTCAGTCCAGGATAAAAAAAAAACTATATTTCACCAGTTTGGTTAATGGATAAATTTTATACCAATCGAAAGTATGCAACCCATAGTAGGTATATGATAAAGTGAGGTTGCCTATTTTTTTCCTGTCACAACCCTTGGGTTGCCAGGTATGAACAGGTAAATCGATACTAGTATTGGCACCGATCTGCTACAGCTACAGGAAACAAATAGGCAACCTAACTTAAGCATATACCTACTACGGGCTGCATTCTTTCGATTGGTATGAATTTTATCTATTAACCAAACTGGTGAAATACAGATTTTTTTTTTATTCTGGACTGAAATTTGCTAGGCAACCCATATGCAATATAGGTATTCTTTGATATATTAAATTACATAAAAAATGTGTTTGATCCATTAACCAGCTCTCTGAAGATCGTTGTATGGCGGGATCCTCTACTATGTGTAAAGCCGGCCTTACACAGAGAAAGCGAATCTGATTTTGTTTTTATTAACTCTTACTTTATGTATTTCACATGTTTTTAAAACGAATTATTTAGTATTATCTGTTTAAAAAGTAGCTATTAAACTTATACATCTTTTTAATAAAACTTCTGTTCGATAAATCTTTGTACGTTTCATTTTATCGACTGTAGGTAAAGTAGTATTTTCATACCAAAACATTTTTGTGACTTTTTGCCGGTAGTGTGTATACAAAATATTAGCTATTGTATTATATGTTTATATGCATACCTAATGCAAGTTTGCATTTACACATTTCAGTTATTTATAAAAGATAGTGCTTATTTCCGATGTATGATAGAATGCAGGAACCAGAACTAAAGCATTACTAGAAAAGATGGGTCAAATTAAGTTAGGTATTTACTAAGTAGACAAAAAACTTTAGGGGAAAAATATTTTCGTTCAAATTTCTAGCTAGTTTCTTTTTATGCGAAAATCACAAGTTTAATCAATTTAATCAAGTTTTACATAATATGTTTTTTTTTTTAGTTTTTTTAGTGTAAATTTTATTAGTGCCTGTAGTCGGACGTCTAATAATTGTATTGGTCAGCTCGCAAAGTAATTGTTTATTTTCAACGACATTTTAGATTTTCAGACGGGTCACAATGTTATTTCTTGTCGGTCCCTTTTACTTACAAAATTAAATTGATTGATAATTTTATCTCGTATGGTAAATATTGTACATACGTTACACTTACACCATCTTACTTGTGAATCGTGAGGTTTTTTATTCGGTTTATTTGAATTGCCGTTTTAATAGCGATGGTAGACTAGTGGTTCGACCTGTGGCCTCTCATGCAGAGGGTCGTGGGTTCGAATTCGAACCCCTGTGTGTCGCCTCTGAATTTTTCGGAATTTATGTGCAGAATCTAACTTGATATTTACCACGAGCTATTCGGTGAAGGAAACCTACACACAGCAACGAAGTAATTCAATGTTGTGTGTGAAGTTCCCAACCCGGGCTGGGCCCGCGTAGGAACTAAAGCCTAAGCCCTCTCATACTGAGAGGAGATCTGTGCCCATTAGTGGGACTTACCTATATATAATAATAAATTAATTGCATACATGTCTTTGGAACATTTGCATTTGATTGAATTGTAACTGCGCTCAGTTTGTTTTAAGAAGTATTTCTAGATAATTTTAAGCTGTTGATTCTACTGATTTTAGAGCTGGGATGCGAAGTAGGTCTATGGAAGGTTGTTCAATTTTGTAGGCGTCGGATCATTTAAAGTGCTTTCTCCGGTGGAGTTTGTTTGCGTGGCCTACACTACATATACCTAATCTGCAGAAAAATTATCAATTAACACATTTTCTATCAGGCTCTAAGTATGTCAAAGGCAAAAAATCTGGAACTTCAGATTTCAGCAAGATGTAAAATGTAAACTGAACACATCGCTGAAGTTGTAGATCTTAAGGAACAGCATTTTATAGTCATTTTCAGGGGTCGGATTTTTCATCGCATGATCCGAGGCAAGAAAACTATGGAGTCGATATTAAAATTAAACTTTTAATTAATATTCATACTCATACTCACTATTTTTCTTTGTCCCGTAATACTTTGCCCCTTGTGCAGGTTAACAGATTAAAAATGTTAATCGAAAATTAATCTTACTGAATAAAATTAAAATATGGAAAAATTTGCCATTATTTACTCGTTTTACAATTGTAAATTTGAAATGGACAATGCACATGCCATACCTTGTCAAGATTTTGGGGCACTCATTCCTGTACCTACAATCTTTATGGATATTGGAAACTAGATGCACAAAATAAAAGTAATGTTTTATTTTACTTTATTTTATTTACAATGTGATTTATTTCTACTCATAACGATTTATTACATTTACAATTTAATTTAATTCTTAATTAAATGAATGAGTATGAGTATGGTTTAAATAATAATTTAATTTTAATATCGACTCCATAGTTTTCTTGCCTCGGATCATGCGATGAAAAATCCGACCCCTGGTCATTTTATTAACAAATCTGGGTAGAACCCATTTGCCCAAAAAAACTTCAACTTTTTATACAACCTTAAATTAATTTCTAATTTACAGTTATTTGGAACAAATGGGATCTACACTTAAATAAATGATATTAAAAACAATGAATTAATCATGTATCATATTATATTATAATACATATAAATAAACAGTAATCACTCTGGTATTTTAATGTATACCTAACTTTTTAAGCATCTTTAGACGTATTTTCGTCACCACTATAAAACTTTCTACGTGTGGTGTCGCGGCTTTAGTCCTATACTTTCGTTACTTCCGTGGACCGGGTGAGAAGCGACTTGGGGAAATAGGTTAAAAAGGTTACAAATACCAAAGGAAGTTTTTGTCAGTTAATCAACGTCTAGTATTATCGAATCGCGATTAGAAAGGGTGTGGGAAAGACTCCAATAGAGAGATCTCTCTCCAGGCAGATGTTATGCCTGGGGACCAAAGTCCACAGAGAGGAAGTTGGAAG
>BHDV01063538.1:25021-59507 GCA_005406045.1 Adoxophyes honmai
TGACGTCATTCAAGGTCAATTTTTTGGGCTTCACTTTTTTCTTCTATATGCAATCTCCAGTTTGAGTATAAGCTTCTTGTAGTAAGGTAACTTTTGTTTTGCAAAAGTTCGAATAAATAATTAAGTACTTAAGATAAACTACTACAAAGTGTTTAAAATGAGCGGAAAATATGATGACAAAAGTATTGAAATAAGAAAAGCGAAGAAAGAAGACATGAATGCTGTCGCAGCCCTAATTCAAGTGAGAATGAATTTATTTTTATTGTCTACTTTTCGTTAAATATAGTTTAACAGAGCGGTGAAATGTGATGAAATTCGGTAAATTTTCAGGAATTGGCAGACTTCGAAAAAATGCCGGAGGGGCCAAAATTAACGGTGTCAGGTCTGTATTAAATTGTCAACGGTGACGAATATACTACAGTTCTCAATATTATATTTTCGTTTTTAGATCTTCAACGGGACGGTTTTGAGTCTGATCCACCTGTATTTAGGTGCCTAGTAGCTGTGTTGAAGGATAATCCTGATGCAGAGGTTGTTGGCTATGCTATTTACTTTCCTACATACTCTACCTGGGAAGGCCGGTCTATGATGCTGGAAGACTTGTGTGTGAAGCAGAGCCACAGGCGCCGCGGTGTTGGGGATAAACTCTTTAATGCTGTTGCAAAGGTAAGCACTAAAATGTACCTAGCTCTGACATGATCAGGGATCAGAAATTGGGTTGCTCATTAGGGCCAATCAGCTATGTTAATGTTATAACCCTGGTTGCCATTGTGATGTCTCCTAGCGAAATTTTGGACATGTGAGATTTTTAACATACATAATAATAATGTTATTTTATACTTTCTAAAGACCTTTTTAAATACCCGAACAATGGAACTCAAATTATTTATAACAATGTTTTTAAGTTGTTGTTAGTGTATTGTGGGCGATGGACTAGCAACCTGTCACTGCAATATCACATTTAACCATCTGGTGACCCTGAAATTGCTAAATGTGGCACTGGATTTTTTAATTCATGTCTTCTTCCTACCCCTTTGGGAATACAGGCGTGAGAATATGTACGTGTTTGTATGTTTTTAAGAAGCCACTGCTTGTTCACTAAGTTTTTTCTGCAATTATATTAACTATTGGTAAATGTGTGAATTAGTACACTAGTCTGCAGCAGTGTAAGTGTAATATAGCTTATATAGCACTTTCATTGCTTGTTATGTTTATTTTACATTGACCTGGTATATTTCAGGAAGCTGCCTCAAACAACTGTTCACGGCTAGACTTTCATGTATTGGAATGGAATGATGCAAGGTCTTTTTATGACGGCAAAGGAGCGGTGAACCTTACCCAACTGGAGAAGTGGTGCTTTTACCGGCTCACTGGGGACGCACTGCACAAGGCAGCAGGCAAGCACTAGTGTGAAGGTGTAAATAAAAGACTTAGTGTGCTCCAACATATAAGGGTATATTTTATAATGTTTTATGACTTACAGCAGAACATATTTTGCACAAACAACTTTGTTCTGGAGTTAACTTAAGTATATATATTATATATACCAATGCTGTGATAAATCCCTTTTGTTATATTGTTACCGAATTTTTGATTTCATAAATTCTAATTAAAACTAATAACATACATTAACAGTAATATGTACAACTAATAATAAATGCAATTTATTTTACTTACAGTCTATAAAATAATACTATAGTTAATTCACAATATTACACTTGTTGGCCAAACTTTCATGATGCTTCATTCAGTTTTAATGTCATAAACTGTTACCAAATTGTCACAATCTTCTGGATTTAAGTATTTTTTTTACAAATACAATCCATTTTGCCTTTGTTCACAAACACATGCTGAGAAAATATTAAGCCTGCATACTAAATAAAATTACTAGAGCAGTTGCAGCTACTATAGTGTTTGAGTGTATCATTACATTTTCTAACTTTAAGTTGACTCAAATATAACAAAGTAGTCTAGTCAGTCAAATATAATCTAACTTTACATTGTCTAAAATGTAGTATGTATAATTAAATTTAAGATTTTTATATTACATGGGCCATCTAATTACAATTAAGAACAATTTCAATAGGTCAATGATTTGATTTTATTTAATGATACCCATTTTTTTAATGTGGCTTGCCTCCAAAGTTAGTTTGAAATATAAAAATGAAATATTACTTGCATCTTATCATTTGCCAAAACATTTCAGTTATTTCCTTGAATGTGATGCATCGTTTTTAATTAGTTTTCCATTTAAGGAATAAGGTATTTCACAGAGAGAGAGGACAATATTTACTATTTATGCACAAATTTCCATGTAATCTAATCATACAATTAAGAAAGTTTACTTGGCCTTATGTTTCATTTACCGTTCTGGAATGCAAAGGCTAGGTTATTTTTTTAACCCATTAGTAACTAAGTTAAAGTGTGATCTGATTTCTAACACAGTTATTTTGCTTGATGAGGTGTAAACGACTTTACGCGGAGTTTGTCATTTAGCAACCACGATATCTATCTGATAAAGATATGAACTATATCATTATAATTACACTATGTCAAGTAGTAGGTACATTTTATACAAAAGCGGAGGTTTTGAAAATATTGTGGGTGGCTACTCTTGTAGCTACTGACTCGCGGCGGGGCTCGTCACGCTGCGTCCCAACGTCTGTCGGTCAGCTAATTGTCCGATCCTTTAGATCAAAATAAACGTTTTTATTAAGTTAATCACGTTTATTTCGCTTTTGCTTACATATTACTACGGTTTTATCCTTTGAAGCAGACAAGTACAATGTCGTCTGCACCAGGGGATTCCAAACTATACTCGTCGGCCAATACTACCAACCGCTCAAAACTCAATATTAGATAAAATATACTTGAAAACTTAAGATTACTTTACTGAGAGTACTATAGCAGTAGGAATGTAATGAGTTGAGAGCTCTAGGTACCGAATATGAAGCAACTGATATTTTTTTTGTTTTCGTCAAAGATGTTGGGTATCCCCTGATTTACGGATAAAGTCGCAAAGCATATTAAATTAACAAAAGTGTAAAATAATACATTAAAATTTCGCCGTGCGTAAAAACACATAAAAAAGAGGTAATGCGGCACCGTATGTTGTTTGTAATTGGCAGTAAAAAAAAATTACGTTTTTGTACTGAAAAAAAAAAAGTGTACTTATTTATTAACTTTACAAATGTTTGCGATACTTGGCTGATATACCTCTCGATACTAACGGTAGTCTATCGTTAAATTATTTTGCTTGATACCTCATTTATCAGAAGGACGTTAGGACTTTACACTAAAAGTTTAGTATATCTCCAATCTTCAGGTGTGTTAAACACTGTCTCGCTCGACTGTCAACGATTGGAATCTAATTTCTCTATCAAAATTAAGACTAAACAATTTCCTACCAGTGTATATTATAGGCGAGTTAGCCATAGATATGTGGTTGATACCAATAAATATCTATACAACCCATCCAAGTAGAACAACATGGTCATGGTTTGCTGGCGAACCATATACAACCTTTACACGCATGGTATACAAGTAATTGCACTTAATGGGTCGTAACGCCCGTAACTATCGAACTGCGTTGGTGTTACGCTTTTATTAAAATTGATTACATAATTATAATTACATAAGCGCACTGAAAATGACAATTAAGAAAACAAATAAATATACCTACGTATATTTACCTTATTCTCTCTACCATTTATTCACTTTCATAACTAACACTCGATACAGTTAAAATTTATTTCTTATTCAGGCGCGAACGTTTGCAAAATTTGCGTTCAGACCAAGCTAAGCTTATAAGTAGGTAAAGTTAGGTAGAATTAATATTGTTTTTTAATTTGAGTGGATTATAGTAGATCCGCATAGGTAGGCATATAGTTATTGTCTGGATGGAAGACTGCCATCAAAATCAAGTAGTTTTCTTGGATTTTGTCCTCTATGCCCTAGTCCTCCTTATGATCAGAATTAGAGTTACCATCTTCAAACAAAACATATAATTCATTATTATTTTTACTAGACAATGTACTGAATTGTCATTAACTTATTTAATCGAGATTACCTAATACTTATATTTCTACTCACTAAGATATTTTAACTAGTTGTAACTGTACTTAGTATTTCGAAATCATTGTTTTAATCAACGCCGTTTAAACATACCTAATACTTACCAAATATGTGGTAGGTAGTTAAAATAAAGAAATGGTTATATTTCATGTGAACTTAAAGTAGTAGGTACAAAGTACATTTTTATCATCAAATATCAATTATGAAAGAATGGACTGGGTATTATTCTCTTTGATTTTATATTTATATGTAGGCAATATAAGTATAACATACTCGTAGTTTCACTCAAATTTCTAAAACTTATTTTGCTATGCTTTTACTTAATTTCGTGCACATCGCATGTTATTTATTTATCATGTTTTGACGTCGTCTAGCCTTATACCTATTTACTTGTACCTAACCAAGGACGACTGCAAAACATCATTAAAAAAAATAATAATGCGTAGATTAGTTTACCGATAGTACTCAACTATGTATGTACAATTAGCTTGTAAGTACATGTTACTAAGGTGTCGGAGTTGAGGGTAAATGAGGAAATTCAAATATCGCACTTTGATGTATAAATATATCTACATACTGGTTAATCGATTGCTGGGCACCAGTCTCGATAACTAAACGTCTTCATTTTGGTTGACTCTTTAAGATACTTGTGTTTAGGTATTTTACAATATTTGCCAAATGTGGCTTATTGTTCGTTCTAAATTGCGAAAAAATATGGTGCCGTTCTTATACTAGTTTTGAAATATTGCTCTCTTCAATTTAAGATATGTCCAATTGAATAAAATCGTGACGAATATTTGACAGCGGGTAGTTAGAGTGAACTATGGTTAGGTAGCTTCTAGTACAACATACTTAATTTACTTATATCTAGTGTTTCAAGCGATCCTTACAGGGACTCGCGGTGAATACATAGTATGATTGTCAGTCAGTAGATCCCAAAGTTTCTGATTACAACGTTTTTTGACAATACGATCTTGCCTTTATTAGGTATCTTATAATTGTAGTACAAAGATCGGCCCGGATTCTGAATGCTCGTTAGAGGGGCGTCAGATTAATTCAGCCTTTGCTTGTTGATTAATCAATGTGGCAGTTAAATGCAAGAAACTTTTGAACCTAAAGACTGTATATTAAAAACATTCGCTTGGAGTGAAATGATTCCCACATACCTAAATAATATCGTATTGAGATGTTAATTTGGAGTGGGTAAGCGAATGGAGCCGTCGCGGGCGGCGGCGGCGCGCTACGTGGAGGCCATTAGCTTGGCGTGCGCAGTCACGTTGCGCTGATGCAGGAATCCGCTGCCTTCTTCTTCTTCTCCGTTGCCCAGTCCATACTGTTGAATATCAAACAAGAACTTCATTTATTTCAGTTCGCTTGTTTCACAAACGATATGACAATAATATGGGGAATGGTCAATGCAGTTGCAGCACAAAGTCCACTGAAGATAATCAGTTCATTAGTCGAGTGAGTTTCGATGTTATTGTAATCAAATCACAGACAGAAAGCGAGGTTTACCTGTAACGCATGCAAGTAGTGCTGCTGCGAATGGTAATGGCCGCCAGTGTGGGCGTATCCTTCGTAGCCGTTGGGAGCGTTTGGCTCGCTCTTTATGTTGAAGAGCGAGGGGTTGGACAGGAAGGGCGCCGCGGCGGGCAGCCCCAGCGGGTACTGCGCGTGCGCGTGGCTCTGGCCGTGCGAGTGCGCGTGCGGCGATGTCTCGGGAGCGTGCGCTTCCGTGCGCGGTTTGGACACCGATCCGTGACTAGACATCGATGCTGTTAAAGGCAGAGGCACTTCGGAGACACTCGGTTTACTGTCTGCAAAATGGAGAAGTAAAAGAATGAGAACAAAAAAAAAATGCGGCTTAACAATGGTGCGAATTTTTGTATCTACCTACCTCATCCAAAATTGAGCATGTCACGCAAATAATAAAACATCTTCGCGGTAAATGGAGAAGTAGTTGCTGGATCACTATCAAACACAATGTGCCCATTGCAAAAAAAATTGTAAGTAGGTAATAGATCAGATAGTTTCAGTGAATGTTGACAAAGTTTCGACGGCAACAGTTAGGAATTACGAATAGGTAAGTAGATTAGCATAGACGTCCGGCCACCCAGTTAGTTTATAAGATTGGTGCCTTTACACGCCCGTCGCACACGATCTTTTTTAAAACGTCCAGTAAGAGCAATGTGAATAACGGAGATAAAACAGACGCCGTAATTGGGCATAGAATAATAAAACTAAAAGGTAGATAGGTGTGTAAGTGTAGGTACAATACTGTTATTAAATTAATTTAAGGTACCTGGGTCGAATATGGCCACGTTAAGGTTTGACACTAAATATAAAGCACTTGTATAATACTGGAAGTGACGAATCCCTATTTATTCGATAATGTGTTTATTTAGGTAATATATGGCAGGCACAAAAATATCTAGAATATAATAGGTCAGGGTTGGGAATTCATTTTTTGAAAGTTGGGAAAATGGCCATATTTCCGACAGTGTATGTGAATATGGCCAGGTGATGGGCCATATTAACCGTATGAATTGATCATAGAATTAATTTCTATACGTAAGGGGTAAGTCCTTTGTACACATATATAACCCCACGCTTGTGTTCCTAAACGGGTTAGACAGATCACAGAAAACTTTACATAGACTAATCTATGACTATTAAGACCTTTTGGGGCCACTTCCAAGTTTGGGCGTAAAGCTGGATATAAATGGTACAATACTAACAGGTTGCTAGCCCATCGACTACAATATAGCTTAACCCATTTCCTCAGTAACCTCTTGTGACATTCACAGACGATATGGAGAGGTGTAATTCTAAACCACAGACCACATGTGACTTAGTGCGATACATTAAATTAATTAATTACATAAAATGGACAAAAAGAACAAAAAAAAATTGTTTTAACTAGTAATTAGTAAACCAGTTCGTCAGGTCTATTTTGATATGTATTGTGGAGTTATATAATATTCTGTAAGGAGAAAGAAATATATAAAATTGAGAAAGACTGAAAACAAATATCTATATGATTAATATGACCAGCTGCTGCCGAAACTCAAAAACCAATAAGATTAATATGGCCACATAGTGGCCATATTTGCAGTTGTACTCACATTTCACTTAAAAGTTAAAAAACAAAAATATACAAAAGTAAGCTTGAAAAAAACATACCCATATAATTTGCGATTAGTTATGACAAAAACAGACTACATAGTTTTAGCTAAAAGTCAACAGAAACCAAAAAAACATTAAAACTTATGAGTGAATATTTGCATCCGTGACACGTGGTTTCTATCAACTGCCATTGCAGAACCATCGTTGCCGCAGGGAAGATGGTGGCGACACCTGAGCATTACTTACACTTAGACGTAACAGTGCATATAAACAAAGTTGTAGATCTCGCTATAGTTATGGCTGTGTAGGGGTATGGCCATATTTTTCGGCTGGCCATATTCGACCCAGGTACCTTATAAATACAAATTAAAGTTGAAACTTACCATCTGCCCCAGGAGAACATTGACCATCTTTCTTCGAAGCGTCTTGTGATGACTTAGAACCATTTGCTGACTTTTTAGGTTTTCGTTTCCTTGTCTGAATGCCGTCTTTTCTCATTGCTAGGGGCCTGTGGAGATAAAATTATAACTAACTAGAGTGTTAACATTAATTGACGGGTAGTTTTCATCTCCCATCCTATCCCACCCGAATTTAAATAGTTAGGATAGACTGGAAGAAGGGAACTACCATATGTGTCTGAACAGTAAAAATTTAGTCAAGTTCCACAGGTCAAACACATTTAGTTACTAAATTACTCGCTATTCGACTAAAATACTAGCCTAGTCCGAACTAGCCTTTAGGTAGGTACAGCGAGGAGGGAAGTGCGTGCGTGCAGAAAGTGAATAATTTAAGTTGCGTCGGTCGCTGGTACCTACCTACATATACGCTATGTTAGTGTTCTAGCATATTAATATTATTTTATGAGTTAATTGTTAAGGTAATCACAATGTATCTACATTTCAATGTGAACCAATTTTGCACATGTTAGGTACCTACTTTATTTACATAATGAAACCTACTACTTATAGCTGAATTTTAGGTTTAAACATAGATGAAAGAGGTATGATAGTGACAGTTTGCCTTGCCTGGCATACTTAAACCTCATCCTTAGTCGCGTCGACATCCACCAAACAAAGAGGTGTATTTCGAAACCCGACACCACACGGCAATAAGTGAGAAGGATTGCATGTGTGGGATTGACTCCAATAGAGAGATCTCTCTCCAGGCAGATGTAGTAACTTCGTTAGTGCGATGTAGGATCGTTTAGTTCGGCTATTCGACAAATGTGGCGCTGGCTACACATGCTTACCGATTGATGCCGTGCAGTTTGTAGTAGAGGCCGCAGGCGTTGCAGACGGGCTCGCCCTCGTTGTTGCGCCGCCACAGCGTGGTGTTGCGCGAGCCGCAGTTGGTGCAGCACTGCCCGTGGCGCCGCGCCGCCGACTGCAACGCGCAACCTTACGTTACACTCCTCAACCTTAACTCACTAATTATCGCCATCTAATTAAGTGCCTAAAAACAACACGGGTATCTACTACGATTGGAAGCTAGTGTAAATAGGGACTTTGGATAACTTTTAGTCTATGACTCGAATTTGCATTAAGAATTACAAAGGTACATCGCCTGTATTCCCACACTTAGTTACTCATGCAATCATGTTAACCTATAGTAAGTGCTTACTTACTTTTAAGGGTTCCGTACCTCTAAATGGAAAAAAGGAACCATTATAGTACCTACCTACCTACTTATCACTTCGTTGTCCGTGTACCTATGAAGTTGTCTGCTTCCTGTCAAGATCCTTTTCTTCTTAAGAACGTGAGAAGACATAAAATTGACACAAAATACCTACTAAGGTCTCATGAGACCTCTAAATCTACTTACACGGTTAGAGCATATGGCATGAAATTTGGTACAAAGCAATGGTTTGTAGGTAACACAAGAAATGGAAAACACAATGGTAGGAAACCCTTCGTACGCAAGACCGACTTTTCACTATTCGGATTTTAGGGCTTGCTAATTAATTACATATCTAATAATTATACATTTTGTCATTCTCTTTACAACAATGAAAATAAATTTGAACGCCATCAATGGCGGTATTAGGTATTATCTTCTTTTATTAATCTAAATTTAACTCAACAACCAAAGGTTAGTACCAAATTGGCTTCTGTTACCTTCAGTTGTTCCGAGGATTAAAAATTCATAATAAATTTCATAGCACACTAGATACAGTAGGTACTCAAGTTTGTTAACCGTCACCAAGATACCAACACCGGTTAAATAAGAGGGAGGTGCGCATACGCAAGCCATTGCGAGACGCGTGCGCGGCGGTAATGGTTCTGCATGCAGCTACCGCGCATTCAAGAAATTCAAGATACCGCGCGGGCGGAGTCGCTCGCCATTGGACGACGCTACCTTATTACAATCTCTGTGTGCGAACCGCCTATCTGTACTTGGCATTGTGTGCGTCTGTTACATCGCGATAACTCATCGATAGTCAATAGTCAAGGTTCAATATCCGCTGCTGATTATGTCCAGCAATCGGCGAATGTCTCCTGGTAAAGTGCTCCCGGCGTATGCCTCGGGCCGCGTTATCGTTCCAGTTATCATTAAACGTCGCAGAGTAAAGCAACCGCATTCGTCTAGTTGTGGTGAGGTAATGGTTAATTTACCTATGTAAGTTTTGTAAATCATGAACAGGATTTAATTTCATCTACAAGTTCTGACTTTATTACTTAGTTATATGTATGTTATTTATCGGATATAATTACAAAGCCTCTTTCACCTTGGATTCACGTGCCACTTTAATTTTTTTTTTAAATACTGAATCTAGAGTTAAATGTAAGTAAATACTTAAATGTAATTTGGTGCCAAGTTTAAAAACTAACATGCCATCTTACCATCGTAACAAAAACGTAGGTACCTACCTACTTAACCGTGAAATCGAGTTCACACCATCTTAGGTTTGAATGTCAGTATAAAGGTTTCCTATGATATTTGTTCAAAGAACCCTAGACGAAAGGGACGACCTAAGGCAGATTATCTTGGCACGTGTTGAACTGTGATGTTTATGTTTATGATCGCGAGAGTGCAAAACGAAGCACTTTGCTATCAGCCGTGCCAAGCTCGTGGGCGATGCGGAGCGTGCCTCGATGGTTTAAAGCATTTCTCAAGTTTCATTAACTGTAATCACTTTTTATTTTATTTACCATGTAGGTACGTCGTTAAAGCAAAAAATAAAATATGCTATAATAATGAAAATTGCTCCGTAGCTAGATGTGATTCTGGTATTACACGAACAGAACCGCCCACGAGTTCCTAGCGCGAGCCTGGCTGTCGGAAGGGAGAGCGGTAGCGTGTAGGTTCCTATCACTCGCTAAAGCCAAAATAATTAAAAATCAAAAGAGGACAGAGCGCGTGCGTGCGAGAGCGACGGGGTGTCGTCGAGGACGGGTACGGGGGGCATGCACTAGTCTACACGCCACCGACTCACCTTCTTCATGCCCCTGGCCATGCCCTCCACACTCATCCATCTCTGCACGGAGCCGTCCTTATAGAAGCGCGTCAGTAGCTCCGCGTCCGCACCTGTTCACAACAGAGCGCGTTACTAAAGTCGTCCACACTTACCAGCCGCTTGCTGGGCTTCACGAGCGGCCGGTTGACGCCGTTGATCTTGTGGTACAGCCCGCAGGCGTTGCAGAGGTAGTGGCCGGTCGAGTCTCTCCGCCACAGCGGGGTATTATTGGCGCCGCAGTTAACGCACTCGCGGCCCTCTTCGTACGCTTCCAGTCCGCCATCTGTTCGTCAATTGTCATTTTAACACATTATACTTACCTACTCCTTTATTGATTTATCTACTTACGAACTTCTTATCTATGTGTTCTAAACCAGTAAGTAAGAACTAAAAAATAATTATTTCATCACACTTGCTCGTCAATGGTATTATTAGGTACAAGCGCGTATCCTTTAGGACAAAGGCCTAAACAGTAACCGCGGCGCGGTGACGTGATGTCATGTATTTTCTTTAATTTTTAGTTTTTCCTCGCAAATGTGATGAAAATCATTGTGTGTAACAAGGGCAGTAAAGGAAATTACAAACTCGAGTCATAAAAGCCCTCCGCCTGCGCCGTCGGGCTTCTAACAGACTTTCGTTTCAAATTTCCACTTACCTCCCTCGTTTCTCAATTTCCTTAATTCTAACTTATTTTCTATCAGACTATAACAAACGTCACCCATACAAGCCATTATGTGAATGTTTCGATCTACATTAAGCACTCGAGGAAACAACAAGACAGACAACCTGTACGTCAAGTGTGTTCAAAACGATCGTGCAGACGATAACGATTTCGTTTGCGAATTACCGCAAAATTGTACGGAAACTGAGACAGCGCCGCCAGCGGCGCCAGCGGAACGTTTGCACAACTGCGCGGTCGACAGGTCGACACGTATCCATACAATTCCGCGTCGATTCGCAAACGAAATTGTTATCGAATTCATCATCGATTTCATTACACTAGACACTAGACACTCTGTTTTGCTGCTATCTAAACCGATTCGATCGATACATGCAATTAAATTAGATTTTCAGAAAGTCTATCAGTGTATTCATATCTACATACATATTTATAAGTACATAGGTACACTGAAATAATGAAAAGCCGCTCATATTTATAAATACATAACACATATTTGTTTGAATAATTGTTTCCTTATTATTGCAAGCAGAGTTAATTTACTGATTATAGAATTTAGCTCTAAAAGATTATTAGTGTATGTGGTTGGGGAAGCACAGATTCCAGCAATTAAGGAAAAAACAATTGTTTTCATTAACTTTGTACAAATAGTATATTTCAAAACGTGACGGATAAATAATCTAACTATGCTTAGTTATGATGATGTTAGCGGGTACAATCAGCGTCAAAAACGTCTGCACAATTTGGTACTTAAATAATTCATATCTACGTACCTACGTTAGGTTGTACTCTACGTAGCCTGTCACTAAGCAGGTTATGCTGTTCGTAGCAGAGTTCGAAATAATTTTACAAAATAGTTATGTACTTACTAAATTTCATTACATTTCTTTACTTCCATTTTTTACGAATTTGTAAGTTTTTACTGAAAACAACGCTACGCCATTGTGTGATTCATTGTTTGCGAACTGTAAATGAACAATAAGTATAATTAAAGGTTGATGTCACATTTAAAGCCGAACGCTGATAGCTAACTGATTCATCATCAGTGATTTTATACCTAGTCTTTATTATTTTTATTCATACAACAATTGACATGATCATTGTTTCATATTTATTGGTAAAGTTCGGGATAGAAAAAGTGATTATACTGAAAATGAAAACATTTTGATAACATACACCTATTTGCTGAGCTAAGGTTTTATTTAAAAGCAATACTTTGGGAGGATACATGTTTAGTAAGTGTACCATCGAACCAATTGATTCCTGACCCACCATAGAACCTATTCACAGTGAACGTCATAGTGACATTGCATTGCCTGACAAAGGAAATGTTTATGACGTTTATTGTGACAACGTTCTGCGGTGGGTCAGGAATCAGTTGCGAACCAACTCTAGTACATCAATAGAGGTCTTGTCAAAAGAAATATCTTGCGGGCAGGACGTACCTTTATTAGAGGTAGGTACTTGGCTTGATGATTATTGTCATAATCATACATTGCTTTGTGATTGGTACTAGATAATTAAGACAGTTCAAGTACCAAATTATGAGTGCATATACAATTTTATACACCTATTTAGTACGCATGAATGTGTATTTTTTTGTGATATTATTGTTTGGATAACTATAGTTTCCATATAGGTACTATGGATTTTTAAGTACGGGGTGTAAGTTACGACGTATTGAAATAGATAATAAAGCATATTATTGAAAAATGTAACGGGAAAACCACATCTAGTGAATCATTATCGCTACATTCGTTACCGCAACAAAATATTAATACGTATTAGGTGCTTGCTCGCACAGTTAAGTAGAATTAACGTAGGTACATTTTGTTGACCATATAAATTATAATAATAACCTTATAAATTTGCTTTCTAAAAAAAATATTTTTATGTAGAAAAGTATGCATGTAAGTATATTCTAGTATAATATTAAAATTCCAAAAGTGCCCTAGTTATAAATAAATGAAAAAGTATGTATTAAGTACCTACCTATTAGGTATATCGACTAGCCAACCTTGCAGTGTGTTAGGTAGGATTTACATTAAATAAGAATTTACGTTCTGATGTGGATATTGTTTGTAAACGACACCACGGGCGTAGCCAGGATTTAGTTTCGGGGGGGGGGTTAACGACAAAAAATCGGCCAAGTGCGAGTCGGACTCGGGTGCGAGTTGTATGGGAGCCTGAACTTTTCGGGGGGGGGTTTGAACCCCCTAAACCCCCCCCCTGGCTACGCCCATGAACGACACGCTTTCATTAGTACTTTCATAATATTAATCAATTGCGCACATTCGGTATCACAGCGCAAAACCAATAGGTGCTTCAGTGTCCAAGGTAGTGCGTAGGTACGCAATGATTCCCTACGGTACTAAACCGCGCTGTGGCTTGGATCAATTTTGTCATGTCATTGCTATTGCGATCCCAACAGAAACTGACAAAACAGTATATAATATACGTAGAGTTAAGGATACGTTTGTTATAGGTAGATAGTTACCACTCAAACTTTACTCGTCCTGTTAAGGAAGGAAAACTATTTAATGTAGTGTCTAGGGTTGGCAAAGGCAATTAAGGCAAAAAAAACCTTACTTTCTTCACTGAAAAAATCTTAATTTAAACGATCCGCTTGCGTACTTTGTGAAAAAATAAATTATTCTAAATTAACACGCAAACGTTGGGCTGATTAACTATTTTCTTAAGTGGGTAAATACTAAACCATGGAGTTAACAACGATAAGTATAGGCATTTATTGTTACAGTGACCGAAAATAATGTTGACAAACTTTTTTTTATTATGGTTAGGTTATTTACTCTCAAAGAAGCTAAAATTACTACATAATGATCTTCATCTCATTTAATTTTAACAGGTGGACGAAAATCGATTCATGTTCTAGTTCGGTTTTTAGTCATGTAGAATAATTGTTCGAAATACTGATCGTAGATTAATAGGCAATATCTACACAATAAAATTAAAAAATTTGTTATTTACAGTGGTTTACTATTTAGCGGCCAGGACTTACCGTAAGCAGGCGGCCGTTGCAGCGCGTCGTAGGGCGGGCACCACGAGCCCATGACCATGTTCTGGCCGTACAGGCCGCCGGCCATGCCGCCCACGCCGGCCACTGCGCCTACGCCGCCACTGCCTGTAGACAACGTTAATAATTACTCCTTACTCGTTGATGAACTCCCGTTGTAACAAAGTTTTCCTGTTAAAACAAATAAGCGAAATCGATCCCGCTGTTCACTCGTGATGAGGTGACCTAGGGAGATAGGAGTTCAGTTTTACATACGGATCATGCATCCCCGCACTATCTTCCTTAATGATCTGTGTGACAAGGGCGAATAAATTAATCTAGATGAGTACACTGGAACGCGCTAGTAGACAATCACAGACGGAAAGATTTTTGATTGACCGAATATGAGGAGTCACTTATTACGTATCTATAATTAATGCTATTTGTTTTTAATAAATATAAGTATTAAGTATATTAAGTATATTATTTACTTTGTGAAATATCACTCATCAATTCTATTTCCGACCCTAGACTTAGTGAAAAAAACGTAATTCCTATGAATTATTGAGTTCTATTTATTATTATTTTATCCAATGAAGAAGTAAAAAAAAAAAGATTACTGTCTCTACATTTCTATCACTAACCTGCCATGATAATATTTTTTAACCAGTTGGAATGTATCAATGGGATGGTGTCTAGAACGGGGTTCATCTTGATTTGCGTGATTTACGGAGGATGGCTCGGTCACCGATAGCGCGACTCGGCGGTCAGAGGTCAGGGCGCGAACTGACACGGCGCGGGCGGCCGCCGCGCTAGCCGCTTATCGCTCTGATTCACGCCTCAGCAAATCAGCTACTGCTGTGTTATTCTTATTAATAATCAATTAATCAAACCCCAGTCTGTTCGAGGCAAAAATTCTTCCGAAAAACCCTTCTTTCTAGCTTTCTGGGCTTGTCTGTTTAATCGGTGGCGATAATCTAGAATATCTCGAATGATCATCACATTTGAAGTTCTTTGTGAGTGTAAGTATTTGAATCCTCATAATTGTGTTTTATTGATATTTAATGCCCAACCTTATCACATCTCGCAATTCACCAAGATTTGTTTTGTTCTTATTTCCTGATTCATCAATTCATTCAGGGTTGTGGTTACTAGATACCTATTGGCGTAATATTTCATGGAGTTTGCCGTTCGCGGGACTTTGTTGCGGGTAAACCCCATTCTTAGTTCATTGTAAATATTTTTCATTGTGATCTTTATTAACGTAACCAACTTTGGTTAGACAATTTTTAACCGAGGATAAGTAAGTACTATATACCGTATTAAAAGAAATCGAGGGAAGGTTATGTACTAACTTTAATTGATTAATAAGCTACAAAGGTTGATATTGCGATAACGGACTAGTGTAGAGGAATATAATAATTTACGGGTAAGAACTAAAACTTACAATCCCGTAGGTAATCGACTGGTGTTAATTACGTATCTCCGTGGTTTCCCTATGACTCTTCCTGTTCTTCTAACGTTAAAAATTACCCGCTACTCATACCTCATACGCAGCAGGACAATTTGTTAAGATTATCCCTTTGAGTTTAGTCCGTAAACATCCCGTACCTGTCTTAGAACTACATAATTTGAAACTTATTACAATTATTCGCATACAATCGCTGAGCACACGCTTGTAATTTTGTTCAATTCGCGGTACGGCGTAAAAATGTTCAATACGGTACCAGTTATACATAAAAGGTAAGTAAATACGTTATGTTCAGTATTTTATGTATAGCTTATACCAAACTCGAAATATTGAGATAGGCACCATGAATACGATAAATAAATAGGTATGCAGCGCAGTAACACCTTCCAGGCAAGACGCCTAAAAGTTTGAAGGGTTGCTTGTAGAAAACTCATTGAAATACATTCCCTGCGTTAGCTTGTAGACGTCTTGCCGTGAAGCTCGGGTGCTTAGAGCATACGAACCATACGAGTCGTGGTGCGGCGTGTGGTGGTGGTGCCACACGTTCTGGTGCGGCGCGAAGTGCGCGTACTGCTGCAGGCGCCCGCCGCCGGCCACGTAGCCGAGCCCGTAGCCCTCGGCGCAGTCGCCGCCGCCGGCATACCCGCCGCCGTTCCCGCCAAACATTCTTGATGTCGCTCTCGACGGTCAACCAATTACCATCCTTTTGTAACCCGCTCCTGAAACAATAGACGACAGTTAAAACATGTAACTAACCAAATCAAGTGTCGCAGAAAGCAAAGGTAGACGAGGTTATGTGTTGTATATGTATAGGGTTGCCAACTTTTTTTGGACCCAATATAGTAGTTTTGACTTCAGAACCCATAAAAATATAGTAGTTCGGGAATTATTAAAAAAAAATATAGTAGGTTTCAAATAATATTTAATTATTTTTTAAACATATGTTTTTTACTGCTTTGAGCTTTCATTAACAAATTTTTGTTTTTCAAGAAATTGTCAAAGCAATACAAGCACTGGGGGGTGTATGTAAATGTAAGTAACATTTTCGTTCAGAAATATTCTGAAAGTGTGATAAAAAATAGAAACCAAGTTTAGCGACTTTGATGATAAAAATATAGTAGTTTTGCCTACTATATTTTATTTATAAAAATATAGCAGTTGGACCCCTAATATAGTAGGATACTATATTATATAGTAGGGTTGGCAACCCTAGTTGTATATCAGTCTAGTCTTGTCCCAAATCACCTCTTTTATAGTATGTTACATCCATTGTTTGGTTAAGTTTTGTACAGCATTTGTTTTCTAAATGATTATTAACATTTTTTTATTTAGAATATTAGGTAATGACCTAATGACTGAAATTGATGTATCACAGTAGGTAACAATTCATTCTGCAGGCCTACAAAAGCAACACGCTTAACTATTTTGTGTCAGGAATTTTTCTGACCTTAAAATACTTTATTAACTTAATAAATATGACTAAGTAGGTAGTTACTTAAAATGTTTATGATTTGCTATAAGCTATAAGCGTATATTTTAACCGTTCAACCGTGGGTTTTCCGTACCAACCTCAAATCTTTAAATCGAATACTCAATGAAACATGCATTTTTATATTCAGCAAAATATGTACTTAACATTATTTTTTATAAAACCGTGTACCACTATACTAGAGACCGATAGGTACTTAAAAGATGGTAAACAATCTTGACGTGTCTTTTTATTTAAACATACACTTTATAAATCAAAATCTTTACATTTTACAATTTAGGTATGAAAAAATCATTTACTTTCATAATTGAATTGTATATTGTAACGATTTTCATTTTTAGACTGTGTATTTCAATAAAAAGACATGTCAAGATTGTTTACCATCTTTTAAGTACCTATCGGTCTATAGTATAAGTTATGCGCGGATGGGGCTCACGCCAGTAGGATCCATACTAACAACTCTAAAATTATCTCAATCCTGATTCTTGTTCCTTTTCCTTTACACTTTCGTGTACGTTTAAAGCATGAAGTAAAGATATTTTATAATTGCCAGTACTTAGTTTTTTTGGCATGATAATTTCAGCTCGGTTATTTAATAAAGCTGAATAACATTAAATTCAACGAAATATGATTTCAAGTTAAACATAGTTTGTTTTTTTTGTGCCGTGTGCCAGTCGTTAAGAAATTGTTTTTGGCCTGTTGTACTGCTAAAGAATACCGAGAATTACTATCGGTAAAATTTGCAGTTACAAACGAAGCAATATTGTTACATAGAGTTTACAAAAATATTTCAACCTTATACACACTATCTAATCAAGAGCCCATTTTGTAATGTGCAATTCTTACTGAATTGAAATACTCGTATCACTTCACTCCTGATACTTTCTTTTTCAACATCGATTGGTAAGATTATCTTTGACATAGTTAAAAACATTATTTCTTTGTTTCGTTACACTCCTTTGCGTTTGCGATACGACCGGGACAGGAGCGGCGTGACGGCGATGCGGGCTTTCCTCGGACTAGGTTAAATTAGGTGTCCCCTGGAAATACGACGTTTTACGAAGGAATTCCGATACACACTCAAGTATTTAAGCCATGGGATCAAGAGGAACCGTACATCATAAACCAGTGAAACATTTAACAACAAAGCTTAACATCAATAAATAATCTAATTCATAAATGTCGTACAAAATACATGTAAATGGCAGCGATAAAGTACTGTCACGCTGTCTGTTCCGATTCTGTCTGCATCTTATCTGTTAGTTAAATTTTGGGTTAAACAGATAACATAATGCAGATAGATAGTAAAGTGGACAGTGGCAGTGCTTAGTAAATCAGAGCTTGTGATTATACTTGGCAATAACAAGTGCACGTATCGCGCACGCGGCGTGCAACGCACAGATAGCCCGGCGTGTGGGCAACTGTTGATACAGCACGCACTCTTCGACTTACTTATTTCTACGCCTCCGACGGACACGTCTCGGCTCAGGTTGCCTAAGTATCCGTCATAAAGTTCAATACGATATGATTTTTCAAAAGAGCCGCATACATATCTTTGTAAATAGCTTGCCACAGTGACTCCATTACCTAATAAAAAACATTGGTAATTCTATCTGCGTCTACTACCAATTTGAACATAATTTCCGTTTAGTTTATTATTTATAGGTACGAGTAAAAACATTTAAGGATTTTCTGACTGTAGGTACCTATCGTGTTAGAAAATCTTCTTCGTGAAATAACCAGAACATCGGAAGTCAGTAGAATATTGTGTCTCCGTCAACTAAAAATCGTAGGTCCCCAAAACTATCCAATGATCTCAAATCGGTATTTTTCGTAGGTAGGTATGTTATTTGAAGATGTAATTGATAACAGTCAAACCCCGTCGCTATCAATGGTGAAAATTCATTGAAACCAAGCAATAGACGGTTGTCATTGTCACAATACTCACAATAACCGATTGTAAGAGTTAAAAAATAATGATTTGCCTTTGCGTTTTTAATGAATTTTCAACACTGACATCGAGGTGTGGTAATAGTAATCCATGTAACTTGATTATTAACAGGCTACTCCGAATGCGTAATTAATGATGGGACAGAGAAAATAATGTTCCTTGATTATTCACCTAAATGTGTTTCCATTCGAATGCACTTTTTGTGTTCCTTTCATGAATATATTATGGCGTTTGCCTGGATAAAGCATTAGCTTACCTATAGTAGCACCACTCCATATCTTCTCTTATTTATGTAAAGAGCTCATATTTTTGTCTGCTTATGTTTATGCAAAAAGCTTGTTGCGGATCGTTATCAGATGAGTGCGATTACATTCTATATGCAAGCAGTTGGTTAGCAATATAATTGTTGTCGTACGAGTTGTTCACTTCCGAACATGTCCGGCTCGCTGGTTGCCTCTTTGCGGCCCTCGAATATTGAATTTCGAATACTATAGTCCTTTTATATACCTATCTTTAATCCTGTACTATCAAAAGTATTCGCAAGTTTGGCCCATTTCTACATTTTGCCGATCTGCGGCGCTTACCTGCAAAAAGGTTGCCGATATAAACGATTGTCGGTTGGTATCTGCGCCTATCCTAGCATGTGCATTTGAATAGTGCAGCACTTTAGGTAGCTACGTGAGTACGTTAACTTGTATGAGTTAGGAATATAAATTCCCCTGAAACAAGTAATTTCTAAATTTAGTTCCCAGCAGTTTTCGAATTTCACTGTCTATCAATTACAGTTTCGTATTCTACCTACTGGTAGGGAGCATGATTATTTTTGTGACATAACTGTATTTACGACCTTGTAATCCCATACGTTGGAATGAAATGTATGTTTAATTTATGGACCAAAAACATTTTTCCACCTTTGCTGTGATAAATTGGTACCTAGCTGTTATTTATTTATAGCCAGAAGAGGTTTTTATTTAATTTTAGCAAATTATGTTGCCTTTAATTTACTACCTAGAAGGTGTTACCAGCTCATAATGACTTTTATACCTAATAGTAGGTATAGTACATACTATATTCTATGACTCTTTATTGCGCATAAAACAGTACCATAAAACAAATTACCGAGCAAACAAGAAGTTACAGGATTAAAACTAGTTAATAGTTAGAAGAGCATGAGCATGGGTCAATGACATTTTTGCTCTTTCTCTTTAAAAGTATTGAAGCATAAATATAGTAAGTATATCTACTACCAAATAAACCTAGGTATGTGTATAAAGTTGTACGCGAAAGATAATTAAAAGACTGATTACGATTTACTCTGTTTATTTTAAGATTAGAAATTCGACAAGTAAAATTTGATTTTATCTCTGAATACAAAGGTCAAATTGTTCATGATTTAAAATATACAAATGTACCTATGTAAAAGTTAAAGTCTTGGATAAATAATAACTAATTATGTACCGGAATATTTGGAGTCTTAATGCTAGTTTTAGTGTAACTTCCAGTGTTAAAACCATGTCTTGCTTTATGGCATAACACGTGGCAAGAAAGCTTGTAAATCATGCCGCGTTGACATCCTACACCGCTGAAATCTCGCAGCCCTTCCTACCGGAGCCGTAACGACATTCCGACCGCTCCAGGTGACTCGCTGCCATAAGTATGTCTTTAAAAATTGTATTGGGACAAGATTTATATTTGAAGGGGTAGGTAGCTACGTAGATTTTTGAATCTTTACAAAGTTATCAGATACTGAGTAGGTATCAAAGTTGAGATTTGTGTTATTTGTGATTTTATTTTTATATAGGTCGGTACATATATGTTCTTTGTACTTATGTTCTGTTTTGTCTGTTATTTTGTCTTGATTATTTGTACAATAAAGAGTTACATACATACATACATTACATATACATACGGACCTATTATGAACACGAGCTCTACTACAGAAATTTAGGAGTTCAGTGCAATTTACTTTTGGAAAGTTTCGCAAAAACTTAGATAGCAGCAGAGAAAAATAATTATATAGACAGAATCTCCGCACTAAAGGCTAGACAATTCAAGCTTTACTAAATGATGCTATAAGCATGGTCTCGGTGCCATACGTTTACTGTAAAACTTCGGTCCCGCTTGTATAGAACGCTATCTAATGAAGTTCATGTTTCCATGGACATACTAAGCCTACGTGAACGTTTGGTAGCAGGTTTTGATTGTGCCCCTTCATCGCGTGTCGAAAGTTACTTTCCGCGGAAAAGTCCGTGCATCGGTTTATTAGTGACAAATGCGACAATCCAATTGGATTAAGAATACCGCACGGTCCTATCTAGGAATCAATATCCCGTGGACGTCACTCCTACGTCTCTAGTTTATGTTATTGGCATAGCCGGGCCGGCGGGGTCGCAGCAACTTGCGCCTTGGCGTCCAGCGACACGGCGGGGCTGGCCGCACGCCTGCGCCACGTCTCTGATTTATGAGATACATTAGCGAGCGGCGCATGCGCGCTCCACTCTCGTCGATTTATGGCCGCGAACCGAAAAATTATGCATTACATTTTATACTTTGCAATTCTCACTTGCGGAGCCTGTAATTCTATGTGCCTTTATTCAATGCAATGGCTATCGATCAGTCCTAACAATATGTATGTAATCGTTTTCGTTAATGTCATTTTAGTATGTGTAATAATAGTAATTTTAAAGCCGATTACAAACTTTTGACAAATGATCGTTTATTTGATCAATAGTAAGTTTGACCAACATTAACTGACTTAAGTATACATATTACAAGTAAAGAGTAATTCATTGATTTAAAATTCCGTAAGAAACATTTTAGACTGCCAGATGAATCAGTTTGCAAATTGTTGAACGATTTACCAAAGCAACTCCGTAATTAATTTAAGACATAGAGCTACTACGAGAACTGTCACACGCATAGAATCCAATATTTTTTTCAAGAGCAAGTAGGTATTTTTATAGAGACGCAATAGGCCGATGATGATGATAATGGTAGGAATGTTAATATTGATCTTAATAGACACTAAAAATAAAGTTTTGCCCGAAAAATTGTTGCCTACTCAACAGCGGCGATAACTGCGATAAAAAAATGGAGTTTTATGTTTTATAAGCTCTACAAGGCCCGGTAGGTATGTCAGTTTAGGTGACACATGATAACTTGATAACTCACGCATTGTAAGTTTGTAACTAAGAGTATTTGGAAATGACATACGAATAAGTAAGTACTCTATTTTATAGAGACATGATAGGCCAAAGACGATCAACAATAGGAATGTTTTTATATTCTCAGTTACTGATAAAAAAGCAATCCGTACCAAACGACAGACCTTCAACAAATCCTTGAAACAAAATAAATATTAGCCCTGAACTGATGCAGTTTTTGAACCGAAATAAGAGTAGTTCAGGCACTCCGACCTAGGCCAATATGGCAGCAGTCGGCGGCGCTTTTAGCCGCACTTGAGATCTCTGCGCAGCGTCTGCTGCGACCGCCAGGCGCCGCCACTTAGCCGCCACTATGCAACTCCTAATAATACTATCGGGGGCCAGGGTTGTCTCTGCCTGTGTACATACCTTTAATTACACATTTTCACAATATTCGCAGATGTGTAACCAAAGAGAAACAAGCCAGATGAAAATGTCAATTCAACAGCATTAGGTATGTATATCTGTCATCACTGTCATCAGTTGCATTCATTGAGGATAGAACCTATAGAGTACTAATGTCATCTTGGTTGTTCGGAAATTATTCCGCAAAACAATTGAAGTGATCGCTGTGCTCTTATTGGCCGGTCCAAGATCGCGCGTAACGCTAGTGCCTTTTTCTCTACGGTTATTGGCTCTGTACAGTTTCTGTGACAGTGACGGTGACGTTTAGTATGTTGAAATCAACAAACTATTTGCGGACCGGGGTTGCGAACATTGTTTCTCTATAGGTTCTATCCTCAATGATTGAATTGAATAGTTAACAGTACTCTGTTAGACATGACGTTGAGGTAAGGGTGAAAAAATCTTTAAATCAAACTGGACTTGAATATGATGATCGACTATTATACCTATGTCTTGCCAACAGATTAATCGGCCGGATAGCCCAGTGGTAGAGAACCGTCAGTGATGTTTAAGGTCCCGTGTTCGATTCCTGGTTGGGGTAGTTGTTTGGATGATGAATACGAATGCTTACTCTCGAGTCTTGAACGTTTATAAGCAAGTTTATTCCTAGTCTAGAACGCATATCACAGACATTAAATTGCCTAATTTGGGACTAGGTGATTGGTTTAAATTGTCTTATGATGTAAAAAATGTATTTATATTTAAGTTTAAGTCTTTTTACTTTTAACACATGTACTTTTCTGTACATACCTACACGGCCCATTGGGTGCGATCTGCGTGGCGTGAAAATCTACATAGATAACAGATGATTACTTAACCAACGATTTTTACCGATTTCCGTTACGATGCGAATACTTGTAGCCATTGAAATGCCAACCTGAGGATCGCTCAAAAGAATTGGCAAGTATTTCTTAAAACAACTAAATGAAGTGACTAAATTTTACAAAGAAGAATGTTACAAATGTTTTTATAGTAACTTAGTAGAAATGTGGCTGAAAATAAGAAATGTTATTTACAGCAGCTTTACGTCTTTCCGGCCGTCCCTAGATTGCTAGCAAAGGTGGCGCGTGATCCTGTATCTGGCATATCTTATATCGATAATCAATCAGTGGTTATAGCAGCGGTAGTTATGTTCATCGCTCACAATTAGAATAATACTGAGTTAGTAAGCGTATACTAAGATAAGTTATTTTTAGTTCTAACAGAACATTAAATTTAAGTAATACCTGATCTCATTTACACTTTCCACCTTGTTCTTGTGATTTAGCAAATATGTAGGTAGATACATAATTTGTGAAGATGTTAATATTCATGGTGAGACGATTCTTTGCTTATGGTGTGTTTTGTTGTAACCATATTGAAATAAGAAACTAAAATTAATTAAAGTGTCATACATTATGTATTATCTGTGCTCCCTATTTAATATTATAAATACGAAAGTCACTCTATCTGTCTGTTTTATTTAAGTTGATTTAAGGTAGCACACATTAAACAGGGGTCAACTCACTGGTAAGCTTATAATGCAAACCGTATTAGTTCCCGCACGATATTGATAAAGCGAATTCCACTCAGACGGTGTTGCGATAAATATGTGCCTACTTTGATATTTTTTTTAAGTATCAAAAGCCAAAGAACTCGACCCTTTTTACTTTGCCTTGAGAACAAAACGGCGGTCGAGAGTAAGTTCTTAAATTAAATGATTATAGAATTTTATTTTAGAGTTGCCTGCTAAAAGAATGGCAACAATTTTGTATTCATTCTTTTCATTTCACTAATGATATCCCTATCTTTTACTGGAAGAGTAAAAATAGAAACGATATCCGTAACGTAACCTTGACTAAAATTAACCTTGGAGGCTGTATATTCAGATTAACTAACAAACTATGACAAATGAAAAGCGCCTTTTAGGTCCTCACAGAACAATAGAGGTATTCAGCTCTACTACTTTTTAAATAAGATTATGCCATCGAACAATGCATTCAATCAACACAGTACAAGTTCACAATCACAATACATGTATGTATGTCAAAGTTAAAATTTCCGGTCTTGTCTTGCGCCTTGACACTAGCTAATAGGCCGATCATGAGAAGCATAACAAAAGTCATAAAAACGCATAAAGACATGCAGTTCCCACATTATAGCGGTGCTGGCATGTGGTGTCAAGTGGCGCAGGCGCAGGTGCAGCCACTCCAGGCCCGCGGCCATGTGACCTCCAGAGCCACTTCAAATTACTTTTTTAACATTTATTCTTTCTGCCAATCGCATTTCGAATGCATGTCGTACCGGGCCGCGACAAGGCGTGACTGACTGGCGAAGGTTCTAATGCAAGTTGCGACCACTCGTAAGCTGGTTGATTAAGAGCTCCGATTAAAAAACGTGATACAAAGAAAACAAAATAAAGATAATTAAGTAAATAGTAATACATCTATCGATATAGTTATGGCCTAAATAAGTCGGTTCGTTTAATATAGGTACCTACAGTCAGGGAAATCGAATTTGCTGGCGGACTCTATTCTGAAATTGGTCATATTACTATTTCCAGCTGGTTGTTAGGAACCAATCGTTAGTGGTAAAAAACTTCAAAAAGTATTTCAATATTTTCAATGTAAACCGCTTGCAGCAACAACAGACAACGGGACTTGTTGTCGATCACATTAAATATCAGAGAACGTTAAAAGTGGTGGAAATTCAGTGAAAACGTGAGGGTCGCCAACGTCAACTAACTAGTATTTTATTATTTAAGTAGTAGTTAAAACAACTTTTTCCACTTTTCTCTATGCACAACAGGGTCTGCTATTTAATTAAATATTATGCGTTTATATTGCAGTAACATTTAATGTTAACGACACGGCACTAGTCAAGCAGAAGGAGTTTGATCGGCCGACACCAGATCAGTGAAGTCGCAGATAGCTTGGACTCATATTAACACGGCTTCTGTTAAACAGCCAATCAACTTACTCTAAACTTACTTCGCTGTCTCTTAAACTTAGTAAGAAGCCTAACTTTTCAAACTGGTAATTGTTGTTAAACTAATCATGGTTATGTGTATTTCACATTTCGTGCGCTCTGCCTACCCCATTTGGGATTATAGGCGTGATTATATGTATGTATGTACCATCGAACCAATTGATTCCGGACCCACCATAGAACCTATTCACAGTGAACGTCATAGTGACATTGCATTGCTTGACAAAGGAAATGTTTATGAAGTTTATTGTGACAACGTTCTGCGGTGGGTCAGGAATCAGTTGGTTCGATAGTATGTAATGTTGTTAGCTTTATGTTTGCGCTTGTCGTCTACGGGCGGGTTCGGTAACATGCCCGTAGCTGCATGACACAACGCCTTGTCGTCAACGTCTGCTGCTGTTGCGGGAGGTCGCTATTGAAATGTCTCTTTTATGGTGGTGGAGTGGAATAGGTACTTCGTCAAAATACGAACAAATATTACAACGACGATTAAACTGCTAGTCATCCAGTTTCCTCGACAACTCGTATTAGTAGGAGGTGATTTCTAAGTGTTGTCAGAATCAGGATCTAACTCTCAAGGGATAACTGTGTGCCTTTTTACACCGTACATAAAAAATAAATACCTATACCTAAATAGAAAGCAATGCCTAACAAAATGTTTTTTAGAATTTGGTGGTTTATGTACCATAATTTGAATGTCAGAGATAACGTCTCAAAATCGAGTTAAGGATTCCATATTATACCTATGTAGGGTACATAAGAAGTTATAACATGTAAAACGACGAAAAACTTGAGATGATTATTAGATTCACGGGCTACTGCATTATTAGATATTTGACTGCATGTGAATGATTGCACAGGGGTTATGAGCCATTTGAAGCAGGAGGAAAGATGAAAGGACGAGGTAGGGACCACGTTTTTCATATACATTCTAATAATTAAGTAATTAAGGGGGTGATAATTGTTTACAGCTAGTGCAAAAACCTTGTGGCGCGTGCGGCAGCGGCCCGCGATTAGATAACCGCTGAGGTATGGCCGCCGCCGCCACTAAATTGCCGCGCGCCCTGCGCTGGCGCATGCGGGCGCCCAAACCCGCCGTTTTTTCCGTACACCGGCTCCATTAGCCAAACCTTGAGCTGCCACCTTATCTTTCGGTTAATTACCCACAACCTTCTATTTGAAGCAATTAAAAAGAAAGGAATCAGACAAGTCACATAAACCACGAGTCATAAACCATTTTATTGTACTCAAGATGGCTTTGTACGCAAATGAACTCTCAGTCATAACCGAGCATCTAATTATTTATCGAGTAGGCAGATACGAGTTTCCTCGCATAAAAGTTTCGGAAGCTCTAACAATGAGTGCCCCTAATTGGGCGGTCGCCGGCGCCAATAAAATGCACATTAAAACAAACGTACATACGAATACTTTGGCTGTAACAGTGTTAATTAAATTGCTAGATTATTTGTTTATGACATGTCGTTTGAGACGCTGATTTATAGCCGCGCGGAGTTAGTATTTGTATTAATTAAAGATATATTTTGGAATAGTTTTAAAGTTGTACTGTTTTAACAAAGGATGTGGAAATGTACAATTAGGGCTGGAGTGTTTGGTTGGAAGTTTTAAGTGGAGTAGGTTAAGGTTCCTTTTTGGGCGCGTGCGGCGGAGCCCGGCGGCCACGCCCTGCGCCCCGCCCGCCGCGCGTTCCACTTCGATCCACCGCGGCTGCCACTCATTCCCATAAAACTACAATTTACGCTGGGAAAGCTTCGATGGTGTCTATGGCAGAAGCTCAAGCGGTTAAACATGCACCGGACTAGTAAGTAATTAATTACACAGGACTTAGTCAAAGCAACTTTTGTTAGAACAATTTGGTCAGTTGCAATTTTAAACAATGAAGGGCAACAGCCACCTTTGTGATTATAAAAGAGGGGCAAGTAAGTGAGGCACTTACATGGCCACCTAATTATATCTGTTACTTTCGGAACATCTGACTTTTATAATAAAGGTTAATGGATCGGTAACCTAATCGTAAACATTGGGTTGATTTCTAGAGTCCCGAATTAAAATGATATAAGTACGTAGGTCCCGACATCGAACTGGCAAGATTTTTGTAGTGGTCGTAAGTTCGCGCAGAGCTTTTATCCGGAAAAAACGAAGCCCAAACTTACATCCACCAATTCAAATCTGGCCAAGTTGGTTGCCGACGATTACAAAGACGAACCCTTATGAGCTTATGACCAGTCTATTTGTTCGACTGCCCGTGCACATCCGTCGCAGCGATCTCAGGATTTACGAATACCTATTGTCTTGAATAAGAATATTTAATTTTTTCACAATAGAGGTTGGACGGGATTCTTTAAATTTAAGACGAGGAGGATTAGATATGCCCTCTAATGGCGTAAAAATCAAATAAAATTGCACTCTTTCTGACACGGCGTTGTTTCTGTATCTACTAGGTAGGGATACCTACCTATCGCAAAATAAATAAAATTAGGTACGATAGGTTTTTTCCGCAATTTTCTGAGAGAAAAATCTGAAATTACTAAAATACCGATGAAAGATTCCCGACGGGCTGACTCCTCGTTCGTTCGTTCGTTCGATTGAATGCGTTTAATATGTAAATGAAGAAAAAGTAGTGTACCTACAATATTCGGTGTTGTACAAATACCTACTACTTTTTACCCTGCTCATTTCGATGTAAAATGTTCCACGTCACCATTTGTTGAGCGATTGAAATCAGCCTAACATGCAAAAAGCATGTTTCTAAGCAGACTTGGTTAAAATAAAACCGTTGCTCCCAACTTGCGGTTAGAATCTAACTCCTGCTAACCCAAAGTCACGAAAATTATTATGAAGCGCATGACATGTACCTATGAAAATTACCTATCACGAAACATGTGACATGTCTACTTAGTAGCAGGTAAATAACCCAGTATCCATCAATGAAATTCGTCGAGTCCCAGTCAATGCGTAACATCAGTCAGTTTACTATTCATTAGTTGAGGGTATTTGTTTCCTTCAGACTAAAAACATCAGGTAAGTAGGTATGTCTAGCCTAATGTCTGTTTATAGTGTAGGTACCTGTAAATTCCCTTGTTCTCGGAATCGTCACCAAAATTATCAAAAATTCTTGGTATTGTTGAAATATCATATTTTAAATGCTGCAAAATCCATGATTTCACGTAAATACGCAAACGTGTGCTACATATATTTTACATACATACATACATATTCTCACGCCTGTATTCCCAAAAGGGGTAGGCAGAGCACATGAATTCTAAAATCCAGTGCCACGTTTAGCAATTTCAGGGTAACCAGATGGATAAATGTGATATTGCAGTGATAGGTTGCTAGCCCATCGCCCACAATACACTTACCCTTTCCCAGAGTCGACTCTTACGACACCCACGGGAAGAAAGGGGGAGTTGCTATTCTAACCCGGCATCACACGGGGTAACTATATTTTAATCATAGATATTATCTGAGGACCCAGTTAAAATGTGAAGGTTAGGTACCGTATGACAATGGTGTTAAAGAGTAAAACTTTTTTCTGCGGGTAACACTAAACCGTAAGTATGCAGGGATACACAACATTCAAATATCCCTGATGATAAATATCATTATATTAAAATAGACCGTTTTTACATTATTTTGTCCACTATGGAGTTCTTGTGGTCAATTGTTTTAAATACCGCCCGTCATAAATGCCGCCCTTATTTTCCGCAGAAGGAAACCAAATTCAAAGAATCCACTTATTTATCTGGTTTTTGTCCATCAGTTGGAAAACAGAGTTATACATAATCATATAGCCATGACAACGTGACAAACGAATGAAATTTAGTCTGAAGTCAGAAGCGAGCTAGTGTGAGCTGTATGAAAACTACAAGCGTTCCTTGTTTCTTACTTATTATAAATGTATAGGGTAAGTGGCAATTAAGTACGCACATAATAAGAAAGAAAAATTAGAACTGAGATTGGTTATGCTCACTGGAGTTCGTAATCAGAAAGCTATCTTTTGCCTAGGTAATGTGTACTAATTATAATTTTATTTTCTGGTTTTAAACCGACAACATTTGCTAAAATGTCAAATGATAATGGCACAAAATGGGGGAATCTTGATGGAATAGCTTAATCCCAAGGAATAAGACGAGAAGCCAGGAAAAGAGTTGGAGCAAAGACAGCTAAGCTCATCAGGATGCTGCGGACGACGCTTACACTTGGATTGAAACACTAAAGGATGAATACTGTTTTAAAGTTCTAAAGGATGAAATCAAAGAAGGGCAGAAAGTGGCTTTACGCCCAAGATATGCATCTTAAAGGACATTCAGGCTTAGTTAACTGCCTGAGGGGAGAGCCTGGTGGTGAAATCGTTTAAACTTAACGCAAAGTAAAATAATCTTGGAACGGGCACTTTACCAATGACATTCTGGTTAGGATGGTAGATAGTTTATTCCTACTAGTAAGCGCTTCACGTGTATTTTAATTTTAAAAATATCATCAACAACACTAACTTTCGTAACATGCTTGTATTTTTATTTTTCAAAGGAGGTATGTAGAGCCCTTGAAATGTTTCGCAGATCACACACATACTCACAGTAATTCAAATTTTAGATCTGATACTTTATAGTTAGATCTCAATCTCAACCTATTCCTATAAGTATTTATTTTTATTTCCTACCCCACATTTCTTAAACCATTTTTTTTTATTCAAGGTGAAAATTTAAAAGGCGTATGTGACTGGGTCTTACCTATTCTTAACGACGTAATTAAATTGTTGTTATTTCCTCAGCTTTAATTGTTACGCAAAGATGGTGTTTCCTTTGCTACGTCACTTTTATCACTTTATTAAATTAACGAAGAGCTCTAAGGGTATTCCATTAGAGTAGGTACTTAATGCAAAACGTACATACATACATATTCATAGTAGCCATATACCAGGGGTGGCCAACTTGATTGGACTCAAGATATTATTATCCTGTTTATTAACGAAACCCTGTGCGATGTACCAATTAATTTACGAACTTATTGAAAGCAGTTGGTGATTACGTTGCGCCGTTCGATCTACGTATTTATATTTTTGCCTTGCCACAATCGACTGCACTAACGGTAGCGATCGACCTGTTGGCCACCCCTGCCATATACCATACCAACCACACCAACAGGAATTTAGGTAACATCAATTTAACAAAAAGTGATACCTGCCATCTATGTAAGTAATTCAAGCTAAAGGGTGATAGTTTCCATCAATAAATGTCTTTTCTTTATTTCTTTCTTTATTTTCTTTATAGACTGATAACTAGGTACAGGTGAAATCAAAATGGTGATGTTTCCTATTATTTTAATTAGTCTTAGGTATTAAGTTTGAGCCGTCGATACATTGAGATCGTGGATTTGTTTCACCTTAGTATGAATATCCTAAATCTTATCCAACTAATTTCACAGTTTGAACTAATTCATTAGGTTGTTCAACATTAACTGAGTAGGTAAGAAGCACTAGAATTTTCATAGGTGAAATCAGAAATTGTAATGCATAAAAAGTAAAAAGGGCCAACCACTATATTGTATTACTGAAACCTCCTCATATCAACTATTTATATCAAAATTATATCATGTTAAGTTGAAATTTTTTACGAATGACTCACATTTATTAAATCGAGTTTAGCTCGACATGTTTCTGGCTAATTCGTAGCCCTTTATCTAGAAGCCGCGGCGGCTGCTACTGCCAACTGCTCTCTTCGCGCGACTGCTCGTGCTCAACGAATCTGATACCGGTGCACAACTACCTTCGTTATTATCGTCATTTATATTATTGTCAAATATAGGGTAGCACACAACACTAACAACATCACTTTGTAAAGGCACGTCTACACTCGCTGTTGACGCAGTACGAGTGACGCAGTAGTTTAATGTTCAATATTATATCATAGGTAGTACCCGGGGCCATAGGGCTGGTGAATTTCTCGCCCTACTAATTAGTTTGGCAATCCAGCTCGGAAATGCAGCCAGCGTCATGGGTTCTTTGCCGCAAGGGGTAATTTGGGGGACATTTGTACGGACAGTTAAGTTTAGGCTAGTTTTAGAATATTGTTTTTTTGAGGATGTTTCTGTAATGTACCTACCTAATCATTCATTGTAACTATGTATTTAAAAATAAAAATAAGGATCACCAGTTATCACACAACGGTCATAGAACGCTTTACCTAACTACCACTACTATTTTGTAACATCTACCTATCGATTAACATTAGTAAGTGAATAAAATAAATAGATATATGGGTTTATCTTTGTTTTTTTTATTTATTTTCACGTAGCTGCAGCAAATACAATACGAAATAAATAAATAGGTAATGTTTTTTAGCCCTATTTTTTAAGTAACTACCAAAAGTAACAGTAACTACGTTGGTGACTCGCAAGCCCGAATAGTATTTAAGTCTACACTGGCTACATCTACGTAATCAAATCACCCTAAGCATAAGTTAGAAAATGAAATCGTTAATTGTGACGTAACTTTAGCTTTTAGGTGTTTTGGAGATGGTACGAGCGGCTTCGACGATAACTTTATTTTAATATTCCAAACCTCCATCGATAAATATGCTATTAGATATCGACCAAAAACAGAAATCGTCTACCCGAAGGTACCTATACGAAATAGGCCCGGTCGAATTATTATGGTAATGATGAGCCCGATTCAGATATTGGAGGTTCGAGGGGACACTTTCCCATACGTCAGCTGGGAGTTGCTTATCGCGTGGCGCCTGCATTAGCGCCCCCCTCCCCCTGGTCGGCGCCGGCGCCGCCGCTCTTAAGCCGCGACAACAATTTTTAGTTTTTTTTTGTCAGCTCTCGATGTGGAAGGTAATTAATGAGGCCGCGGACCCGCTGTGAGAAAGCAGGCACTTGACTCCAAAATGCAGAATGATTTGCGTTCGCAGACCTTCCGCATGAAACGACTTTGCAGCATAAATTTACTCGGGCACTTGTTTTTTGGTAACGTGTTCTATTTAAAGACTGACTCTCGTACCCCAGAGGGAAACATAATTTTTGCTATATGTTCACTTCACAGTAAAACAGAACATGGAATACGATTGTAAATTTACCTAGTTACACACTTGATTATAGCTAATTGTGCATGGTTTATTTTTGGGCTAAACAATTTTAAACGTGACTCATAAAAATGTTGAAAACTTACGAGGCGGCCTACCTATCTAAAACATAATTTAGGCAAAAAAGTCATTGCTTGTTGACTTTGGTCACAAAGCTCTTTGAAACATTATTGCGTGTGTTCTTTTATTGTCTGAGAGCCCACGGTGCTGACCCATTGCTAAACGATCCTTTTACAAATGAGTCACCACAAAAAATCGAGATGTGATGATAAAAGCGTTAAATGGCAGCAGGGCCAGTCATTAAGTCGCGCGTCGGTCGCGATCTACGGCTACCGCGGAGCTTGCCGTAGTCCGCTTATTAATAAAATCCTAATTTTTATATCACGCTCATGCAGAGCCGGTCGAGACGCGGTCCCTTTTACACTAGCGCGGGGATGGACCCGCCAGAGAGGGACTCGCCGCTTTTGTTTGTTAGCTATTAATAACAGAAAAACAAGCCGATCGAAGTGGATTAACACATTAACAGGTTCGTTGTCACCAGAATAAAAGAATTTCCGACGTGTCGGGAGTCTCAGACGAAAAAAATTGTGTCGGAGACGGAGCTCGACGAGGGGTGCGAGGAGAGGGATCAATTAGTAGGGCTTGTAAGCTGCCGCGGCGGCGGCGCCGGCGCACCCGCGCTGCGGCGTGCTGCGGCGCCCGGCCTCGCAAGAACGACTATGCCGATAAAAATGTTTTTAGTTGATGGCCTTAATCGGTTAAGTTAGGTAGTGCTGATTTTTTGAACGTGTCTAAAGTAAAGACTGCGATTAAAAACAAAAGCAGTAATTCTTTAGGTTCACTTATAGCTTATAGCCATGCCTTAAGTCACGATTCAGACTTCAGTAATACCTACTAAAACACGGATCTAAAGCAATAGGTAGATACTGCAACTACATCACGCCTGAACTCCCAAATGGGGCAGACAGATACCACGAAACATTAGACAAAACTATGACTATTACACGCTTCGTATTTTTTTAGGTTTTAAGTTGGCACGAACCTACCTATACTTAATAAGTGACAGATTGCTAGGCTGTTGCTTAAAATATCCCTTAACATTGTTCATTAAGTAATGCCTAATATGTGGTTCAAGAAAGGAATTTTCTACTTTCATCCTTTCTTTTGTTAAATGCAACTTTTAATTGCAAACACCTATAGATTCGCGTCATTCACTTTGGTTGCGGTTCCAAAAGAGCCCATAAACAGTTGTCCGTTTTGTGTAATCTACAGAGGCAATTAGGAAATCTGCTTTCAATTGAGTAAAACTTTGATTAAATATGGTTTTGAATGCCACCGAAAGTCAGTTATTTAAAGTCGCCGAGCAAACTGACATCCGAATTGAAGACGAAACAAAAAACCTAAATTATACGCAACTAAAAATAAATCTATTGCTTTTTATTATATCTGGGTTGGTAGAGTAGATCCCATCAAAAACATTATGTAAAAAAAACTACCCAAGTCTCGTTGAAGCCGCTTGTTTATCTCTAAAAAGTAATGAAATCTAGA